>JAEANM010000678.1:0-33252 GCA_017656035.1 Myanophis thanlyinensis
AGTTCCCCTCTTCACCTCCTCTTACCTCCTCTATGGGGAGGGTCAAGGAGTTCCAGCAAGAGAGCACAGATCGAAACTGCGGAGGATCGCGGATTCCAACCTGCCACCGAAGAAGCCAAACAGGAAGTCGCCCCCAAGTGTATAATTTTTGTGGAGAAGTATTTTTCTTAAATTACCTTAATTATAGAACTGTGTGCATTACATTTTAAAAATAACACTGGTCCTGATTATTTAAGAAGCAAGTGAACTTGATATATAAAGCAACTCACATAGACATGAACATTGAGAAAGCTTATTTTTAAAATGTTATCCAGATGATACTTACGTGCAACCCCAGAACTTTGATATATAAACAAGTAGTTCACCAAATGTTGTAAGAAAGCTCTGTTGAAATATGTTCATTGACAGTTTTGTGTGGATTAAGAAACGCAAAAAGTAGATGACAATATATCAAAACTTGCATGCTCTATTTTCTATAGAATCTTTCTAAGTGTTAGTGTTCTAAGTGTTAAGAAGAGATTACTATATGTAGCTAAACGTTTACACTTTGATCTGGAGAGAAAAGTAAGAAGCTAGCAGGCCAGAATTGAACCAAATATTAAACCAGAAAATACGTTGCACTCCAGATGTTAAATTACAGGAGCCCTAGTCTGTGTGGCCAGTTGTGAAAGATTTTGGGAGGTATAGTTCAGCAGTGTTTGGAATGTTACACACTATATACTTTTGTGGTAAACAAACAATTTCAGTGCTTTAGTTGGTTTATACCACCAAGGGGAATAAGCTAAATGCAAGCAGAAGTGAATAAACTTTTTTTTTTCAAGTCCTAGCAAATGCCTGTAGAAGTCCCTGCAGTTTTCTTGGCATGGTTTTTCAGAAGTGGTTTGTCTTCCTATGGCCTTTTTCAGAAGTGGTTTGCCAGTTTCTCTTGCCTCCTTTCTAGAGCCAAGAGAAAATGACTGGCCAGAATCATCCAACTGGCTTCGTGGCTAAGGCTGGACTTGAACTCTTAGTCTTCCAGTTTCTAGCTTGGTGCCTTAACCACTACACCAAGTGGACTAAATAATGGAAGCCTCTAAATCTTGCTGATATTTCAAAACATTTAACCGGTTTCTTTTTTCCCAAGCTCATCATTTTTGCCAAGGATGAATGGGATTCCAGCTTATACAATCACATGAACCTTTAAGAATTTGTCTCCTGTTGGAGAATCATCTTTCTGTGATTAATACTTCTGCAATAATTAAGAAAAAAAAGACTGGTAAATATAGTATATAAAGAATCATCATATCTTATTATAATTGACACATTCTGGACAATGTAGCTCCTGATTGCAAGTTGCCAATTCATTAGTAATGTCTCCTAGAGAGTGCTGATTGTGTAAAGTAGAACTGCTTGTATTCTTTTCCAAAACATAGAGCAAGAATTTAACAAAAGAAACAACTATTATCATTTGCAAGTGGTGTCTGCAAATGTATTTACTGGTAATCTGCATAAAATAATTCATTTTCTTATCTGTCATGTTGTAGAAATTCCTGATTAATTTTTGCCAGATGTAGATTAGCTTCACACTTTCCAGCTAATCATATACTGGGAGACACATGGTTTCTTCTGCAATTTTCAGTTTAAGAGATGGCAAAGTTCTCTAAGCTGAAATTTGCATGAGCCAAATAGTAACAAGAGTAACTAAGGGTCAGAATCTGCACCATCTTCTTTCTTGGGTATTTGAGTATAAATGTAATAATTGAGTTTTTAAAATCTGTACCATTTTCTCTGTGTTACTTACCATATATGTGAACACTTCCACAGGTTTATCTGTCTTGGGAAAACAGTAATGGTGACTGGATTATATGGTATTGGACACTTGATAAAAATTAATTTGCAGGAACTAAAGATAAAAATAATACAATCTTCTTATTAAACTGGGACATAGTTGGTCAGGTCTAAACATATGCTTTCGGTAAGTTAAAATGCTTTTAAAATTTTTGATCCATTATCTCCTTGTTTTGAAGTAGTTGCCTCATTCTGCAGACTTTGAATTGTATGCGCCAGTGCTCAAACCCTACTGCAATTGTTTGTTTTGGCATGTATCTCTTCAGGTTATATTACTGTGAACAAATCTGATGGGTTTTTTTTTGTAAACAGTAGGGAGCCAGTCAAGATAGGAATTTGTTATTCTTGTGTTTAAAATTAATTTCCATATGGTGAATGGTTTTATATATCTGTCTAGAGTTTTACAAGTGATCACTGTGTGTTTTAGTAAAGATCAAACTAGAAACTGTTTTTCTGTTCTCCTGTCCTAGACCTTAGGACAGGGGTGGGCAATTACAGCTCCTTCATGACTCGTGGACTTCCAACTCCCAGAATTCCTGAGCCAGCCATTTGTGCTGGTTAAATATAGAGTGTTAAGAGTGTATACTTTCGACAAGGATAAAGCACTGAAATGGAAGTTTACATGTGGGCTCAGGAATTCTGGGAGTTGAAGTCCACCGAGTCATGAAGGAGCCGTAATTGCCCACCCCTGCTTAGGATAGTTCCTGACCAAGATTTTGGGGATAGCTAACCCGACTTTCTGGGATGTTTCCTTGAAAACGTTTCACTTCTCATCCAGATGCCTTTTGAAAAGCACCTTTGAGACAACTGGATGATTAAGACTCTCCATTAGACATAAACATGGAATGATTGGTTCTCATTATTACACATAACTGTGTGAAATAGAAAGTCCCTCCATGCTTTAAGTTCACAGTAACTGGGAAATGCATAATTTATAGTGGAAGCGTATCTTTTATCAAATGGTACAAACTGATGCTGAAAATGTTCAAGAATTATCAGTTGTTTGCATACTGATAGCTTGGCTGGAATAAAGTATTTCAGTGTACGTATCTGCTAGCCTTGTGTACACAGGCAGGGAACAAGATTTCAAGGGCATCTTTGTTGCCTTTGGTGTACTTTACACAACCTAACGACGATGTAGGAATCCTGCTGCCTTCCATGATGCTGCTATGAACATTAAAAGTCCCAGAACTACCTATGAGAAGTCACAAAGGAAACTTAATTTTTTTCCTTGAAAACTTTTCGCCTCGCATCCCAGAAACTTCTTCAGTTCTGAAGCATGTTTATTCTAATTTCAGCAGAGAGGCACAACCTGGACTGTACCCAGAACCCACCACCAGTTGTTGCTAAGTCATAAGCTTTAAAGTGATAGAAAGAGAATGTGGTTAAGTGCAGTAACATCAACTCCATTTTCATTAAATGTACGTGAATTGGATGAAATTTCATTTTTAATCTGGCCTCTTCCCATCATTATGTTTGTACATGCCTGCCTGCTGCACACCACTCAATAGTTCAGATGTGGCCTTCAGCCCAGAAATAGCTGCATTATTACTAGAAGATCACACCCATTGCACTCGTTTGGAGGGAACTCCACAATCGGATTATGAAGAAACATGCTTCGCTTAGGCTGTAAACACCTTTAAATTGGTTTATATTAACAGTACCTGTCCTGCTGCATTACTAGCTAACTTGGAAACTATACTTTGGGTTCATGTATTCATTACAACTTTGTGTATAATTCCTTTGTCTTGTTCTGCCATTTCTTGTGTACAAGGAGCATGGGAAAGAGAATGAAATGAAGTGGCAATCATTCTCTTTCCCCATTGAAATTTATAGGCAGTATATTGTAAGGACTTAGTTATACTCCCTTTACCATCCAGTATCCTTTCCATAGAGTGATGTGCAAGAAAACCCTTAATCCTAGCTTTGAATAAGGCACAAATATGCTTCATCTTTTGTAATGAAAGTGGTAAAATTATACTGTGTGTGTTATGGCGTTCCCCAGCTGTACTGTGTATTTCCTGGGTAGATGTTTAATCAATGATTCATTGTTTGTTTTTTGCATAGATGGGCCCACACTGTGTGTACTAACAGTGTTCTGTGTACTAACAGTGAATTCATTGTTTTAGGGTAGATCAACATTGAAATATCTCTGTGTTCTTTGGGTATCATTCTAGCACTTGTGGGTTTTTTGCCTATAGTGTCTTATGGGGATGTTGCAGAGCTCCAGATTCAGTTCGTAGGAGGTGCTCTGGAATGTGCTAGAGTGTGAAAGCAGTAGCTGTTGTCTCCTCATTAAAGCAGCTGTGTCTCCTTTCAGGATTGTGTGGCTGCCTTGGAAGGCTCTCTGCAGCACAGCCCTGTGGTTGTGGATTACAGGCCAGGATTATAATGGTGCATCTATTAATGCTTCCATTAATATTTCACCTTTCTGTCAGGAGCTCAAAGTTGTGTGCCCATAGCAGTAACCCTGTAATGTAGAATGAAAAAGATTAATTGACTTGAATTTTCTCAGTTAGCTTCTATGCTTGAGAATAATCATAATTTTGAATCACCAGCTCCTAGTCTAACTCCCTGACCACTATATCACTTGATAGATAGATAGATAGATAGATAGATAGGGATATTTCTGCACTTCTACACATGGAGATATCACTTGGAAGGGTTATGTTAACTAGTAGGAGCAGCTTGCTGTCTGGGATGAAGGTTTTAAGTTCAAAAGTGTTTCACTTCTTTAATAGTTACTACTCCTCACAAATTATTATCACTTCTCAGCCTTTTGGCTAAGATCATATGGGGGTGTGTGGCATCATTTTTATGCTTTACTTGTTGGTAAAGCTCAGGAATGTAACTATCAAGCTGAGCTCGATTGTATTGTATTAACGAACATATCTTTTAATAGTTTTTTTTAAACTATACATACTGCTCTATGCCATGCTACTTGTCAGTATCACAGACTTTATTTACTATACGGGAGGTGGAGTACAATTTATATAAACGTTGTAGCTACAGTAAAATAGCTGTCATGGCAAAATCAGTTTCTTATCAGGACGCTAAAGGAATGTGTAAAATTATATTTGCTAATTTGTATAAGCTTCCTTTAAAAAAATAACTTAAAAAAATAACAATACCCTTTGGTGTATTGCAAATCCTTTCTACCCTTACTGTGTTCTACTGTGAGTTATAATCCTTGTTGTGTTTATTAATAATCTGTAATGCCAAATAGTACTCATCTTTTAATTTCTGAAAGAGCAAAGAATTCACTTTTCCTAATTCCAACAGTATTCCTGATATTTTCGGGAGGTCAAAAGTGCAGGCCCTCATCTTACATAGCTCAATTGGTGTACATCTTTCAATTGAAAATATCCTCAATCAAGCTCTGATTTGGAGAACAATCTGAATAACCTAGGGTGAATTTTCTAGAGAAAAAAAAACATTTTTAGGCAGAGAGGTGTTAAGCAGAACATTACCTGTTGTCTGCAATCTTGTATGTGTTGTGAATGAATATTGAAAAAATTGTGCAATTAAACAAGATAGAAGTTCAGCTCTTAGGTTGTGGAACAAGGTTATGGAACAAGGTTGTGGAACACTTGTTTATGTGGGCATAAACCTGACTGAATCAGTAAGGTTGCTGATAAATTACTTCCCATAAATGTGCCCAAGATTGTGCCTTTAGTTTTTCATTTTTATCAATTTTTCAGAAATAGATTTTTTTAAGCTTTTCCAATTGAAGTTTTCTCCTCTAAGCCTAAAGATGGTAGATCTTTTGAATCCATTCAGAATAAGACATCTTAATATTGCACTGATTTCTCACAAAGAATGAATGCTTATTCATTTGCTGTTTCTTAGAAGAGGCCTCTGTATCCATCATAGGATAGTAATTGGTAACTGCCTGATTTTACATTTTGAAAAGTGGAGGACCCAACATTAATTGCTTATTAATTCTCTCTCCTCAGAAAGCTTTAAGAGACTCTCTGATGATGCTGATAAACCTGATCATGAATAATTTGAAAAATGGATTGAACAGTGTCCAATATATTATGAATACAAACTATTCTCACATTTATAAACCTGATAAACTCAAGTCTCTGTGACCATTTTAATGGTAAAGTCATCTACAGTTTCCAGCTTTCTACTGTTAATTAACCGTTGTGCAACTGTCAATTCTGTTCCAACTTTCATATCACATTTTAAGTGTCTATCCATTTTTATCTTTCTGAGAAACAGCTGTAGTCATACGGACATCAGTAAAAAAAGAAAAGTAGTTTTGTCCAGTTGATTTCACTTGGATTTTTAAATATTAATTCTTCATAGCCTGTAATCACCCAGTAGGCTGGAGGTCACTAAAATTTTATCCCTGGGTATTAATATATGAATGAATGTATTCTTTCATGAAATGTTGTAGCCTTCCCTGCCTTTGGGATTAACGTTGGGAAGAAATACAGGTGAATTCTTGAAATGGGCCTCTTTATTAATAATAAATGATGTGATGCAGATGAGATTGTGCAGGATATTGCAGGATTCCGGTATGAGCCAAACTTACATTTTCCTATAATATTCCAGTTCATTGTTTTCCTTTCTCCTTTTCCATGTCACTCCTGGCTTTTTTTTTTTTCAGGGGTTTTTCCTTTCAGATTTGCCTCCCTTTCCTCTTTTGTTTGTGGATGATGCTGTTATGACTAAATAAGGATTGGCATTTGCAAAACTCTTCTACTACGATTGCAAACTGATGCTTTTCAAAAATGGTTTTTAAAAAGTGCTTGGGGTTAAATTATCAAGATAGAGCAGCTAGACTCTTCAGTAATGAGATAACATAAGAAAGGCTCTTACATTAACTGCTGTTGACATGCTTTCCTGAAATGTCCTAACAACCCTGGCTCAAAGCATAAATATATGTAGCAGATTTGGCTATAACCTACAGCTCAAAGGATGGTTTTTGGCCTTTTAAAGTAAGAAAATGTCATTTGGACTTGGAGCTGGCTGAAAAGATTTTCGGTTTCCAAGACTGCTGCTGTCCAAAGGTCAATTTATCAGATCTACAGAAGACTCAGAGACAGTTGTTTCAAGAGAAAGTTTTCAAGTTCCAAAGGGATACAAAAAAATGTTTCCCAGGATTTTGGTAAACTCTTGTTTAAATCCAGTAGTAAGTAGCTATAGGACTGACTTCTATGTTGAGGGAATTAACCACTCTTCCTTCTTTTCAGACATATTAAACTCCTTAAAGGGAATACATGATTCAAATCTTTCAGATTAAATAGAAATATTTTTAGTCTAGTGGTTACAATTTAAAGATCAATGATTATTCCTAGTAGATGGAACTCCTTGGACATTTTCAAGAGAGAATTAGCACAGTCCTTTACTTGTCGCTATGCAAGGCTACTGCATAATTTATGAAACATTTATCTTTGTGCTTGCAAGATCAGGAAGTGTCACCCATGAAGTACAGATTGCTATGAATATAAGCAGTTTATTTCTAGTGATTTTTCACTCTCTTACACTTAGGGCAAGATAATTTTTTCACCTGTTTCTCCCTCATTCTCTCTTCTCCACCAAGCATTTCGAGTCTTTAAAAAAATTGTATGAGTTTTACAATCCTAAAAGATATTCCAAACTGAAATCAGAAGAAAAATAAAAGAATAGAAACGAAGACATGCAAAATGCAAAAAGGAAAAAAAAGAAAAGAAAGAAAAAAAGAACATTTAAAGAAGCAATTCCTGAACTTCCTTGCAAACAAACACAGGCAAATTAATAGTTCCCTACCCACTATGAGATTATATACATAACTCACCTCTTCCCATAGGTACCCTGTCAATTCACAAATCCAAAAATTATTGTCATTTTGATCCAAATATCCTCAAAAACTCATAAAAGGTTTCCAGAATTTTATAAAGATGTTCCATATTTTAGCCCTGACCAAGGAAGTCGACTTTATATTCTGTTATTTTTTCTGACAATCTTAACCTTTATTTCATCAAGTTGTTTTAAGATTGAAACTCCATGCGGACTGTTTTTCTCCCATCTCAAATATTTTTTTCAATGTTTTAGAAACCCTCTTTTGAAAATCCGAAAATAAATTCTTTTTCATCTCTTCATTTGTCATTTGTGTTTCCACTCTGTTACCTCTTTTTATAATCCTCAGTCGTCCCCCCCGCCCCCCCAATATTTTTCATGAACTGGGCTTTGTATCCCCTCTTCATCCTCTCTCTGTCCATAAATTCTTCTGTGGTTTTGTCTGTCACAGCTTTCAGTACTTTGTAATTGTAATTCTTCAAATAATTCATTTACTGATAATAGAAGTAATTGCTGTCAGACTGGTTATAAGCTTCTCTCCCAATCTTTTGAAATACATCAAGTATTATACTGTGTTTTATTCGTCATTTTACTTGATGTTACTTACTTACAATTTCACTTTTTTTCTTCCTGCCTAGAACTTTAGTCCCTCTAGTGGCTCATTTCTATATTTATGAAGCCACTGATGCTTTGTTTTCCCTTTCAGACAATAATCTGTTTCCTGTTTGACAAAACAATTTGTTTTCCCACATAAATATTGTTTTGTTTACTCAATTTTTCAGAAATCTTAGCTAAAGTCCTAAATTTGTCAAATTTTTCTGATCCCTTAATCTGTTTAAAACTTTCTTAGATTATATTCTTATTAAGCTTTTTGCCATTTGTTTGATATGAAGTTTTTTTAATTGCTATTTAACTTTTCTTCTATTTTGGGATGAAATATTACTCACTAAATAGTTTGTCATACTTTTTGTTTTGAAGACCACATTTAACTGTGAAACAATTGTAAATCTAAAGGTGATTAGAAAAGGTTAAAGATTCTTACATGGTTGAAAATGGTTTCTGGTGCAAGGAGTAGCTGTCCAGAGCACAATTTGGTGATCTCTCATCCTCTTCTTATTTAAAAATGTTACAAAAATCTACTGCCTTGCACAAATGTAACATTTCAAGTAGTGATAAAATTATCCTTGGTATTCCTAATAATATTCACCAAGCCTCATAAAATCAATAAACGTTCATATAAAGTTTATTGACTGATGATACATATCTGCATTATCATAAGCCTAAGGTAAGATATCCTACAGCTTTGTTGTTGCTTCAAGAAGTTAAAAACAAACAAAAAGCATACGCAAAACTATTTCTTATGGAACAGTTCTCTAGCAATAGCACTTAGAGTTACATACCACTTCACAGTGCTTTTATAGCCCTCTCTAAGCGGTTTACAGAGTCAGCATATTGCCCCCAACAATCTGGATCCTCATTTTACCCACCTCAGAAAGGTGGAAGGCTGAGTCAGCTTTGAGCCTGGTGAAATTCAATCTACCAAATTTCAGGCAGAAGTATCCTGCAGTACTACATTCTAACCACTACGCCACCATGGCTCTAGGTTATTTTTTTTTAAGAAATAATATGTAAATATGTACAAAATTCTCTGTGCATGTTTTTGATCTGTAAAGACATAGATGGCTTGGTTTTTAGATTCCTGTAGGTCTACCTGCTTCAAATAAAATCTATGCATGCAGTGTGGATATCCCATATGGAAGTGAACTGAGATTTGGAGAAATAGGAGCCAGTATTTCTTAGTTATGACTCCAGATGGTATCCAGTCTTTTGACATTCAGGAAGGGGATGAAAACTGAGCTGTTTTGTAGAACTTGTACTACATTGATAGTTGCTAGAAGGGGGATGAACAACATTTCTTTCATATTACAGATTTTTTACTAGATTTATTACATATTTGCTTATTTTAATATGTGCTGTTAACTACTGAGAGTCTTGCCAGAGTGTGATAGTATAAAAAGTGAACTGTATTACTCTAAATTATTTACTGAAGGTTAGAATTATTTAATGAAAGTGGTTCTAATCTGGAGAATGTAGATATTCTATTCTAAAGCATCATAATACCCTTTTTTAAACTTTGTAGGTGTAATTATTTTTTAGTAGATTTAATATTATTGGCAGTAAGAATCACTAAGAGAAGACAGTAAATAAAATAATCTTTTTCCCCAAAAACTTGCTTTTTAAAAAGAATAATTTTATAAATCATGGACAAATTTCAAAATTTGCAAGACATTGAAAAACTTCATGTCTTGAAATTCTTGCTTTTCTTCTAGTTTTCTTAGAAATTAAGTTTTTCCCACACCAGTTTCCCAATTTAATTTTGAGGTCCAAGTAAACACCAGTGCAGAATGGGAATTGTACGTATATGTTATTCTACAAAAGCTCCTGCTTCACTTGCAGAGATTAAATTACTGGGACCAGATAATTGAGATTATTTAAGTGATTTCACTGGCGATACGTTCATACTACGGACTCTTGTTACTAGTAGTGAATTCAGCTCAATGGTGGTAGTTTTAATATGTCCGTCATGTTAACATTTGCAAAGAAATCTATTGAAGGCCCACCCATGACCAGGAGCAATCCATTCTTGCCATGGTTGTCTCAGCAAAAAATACTTTTGCGAAAGCAGTTTTCTCACAATTTGTAATAGGCCATGTCCTGTAATAAAGCTCATTAATTCTAGGAACCACTTAATTTTTTTCCCCCAAGAAATTATACTGTTAAGTGCTGTTACATTCCAGACCTAAATCCCCTGGAGGCATTGCAAAGTCTTTGATTGTGCAGTTTTAACTTGTGTATATTTCCTTCTAGCACTTCCTCTACTATTGTAGGGTTCAGGGATGTTTGTACAAGTATTTACATATTTAGCATTTTTTTAAGAAATGTCTAATGAAAGAACAAAGAAATTGCATTTTTCCCAAATATTCAGCCAAAGTCTTAAAAAAACAATTTTGCAGGTTTTTGTTGCGTAGCTGATAATTACAGTGCACTACTTTTAGAAGAGAGAGAGGGAGGGAGGCCTTTATTTAAACAGCCAGGCCTTCATTTAAATAACTGCCACTGCTCTTTCCTTCTGTCTAAAACCCTACCCAAGCATTCTTGAAAAGGGTTTCTACAATATTTAGGCTGGTGGATAACTATACATGGGAAACAAACTGTAGACAGAAAAACACTAACGTTAGCAGTGCAGCTCATAATAAAGTATTCCTGAATATGGGGCTTTTGTTCTATTTAGGGATTAATATGGGAAGCCTGAGTTATTTAAATTTATCTACCACTAAGAGCTACAGTGAGGGGAAAGTGGGGGAATTGGGTGAGATGCTGAACTGCACAGCTGAGAGTCAGAGGAGAAAGCTGAAGTGAAAGAGGAAGGAAGAAGTGATAGGAGTCTGATAATAGCCATCTGACTAATAAGGGGGCATGTTTCCTAAAGACAACCAAAGAAGCCTTTTAGACAAGGAAAGGAGGTAAAAGTGGAGAATCCTGGGCTAACTCTATGTCTTTTTCCTCACATGAGAAGTGGGTTTATGGGTACAGAAAGCCACAGTTTGCAAAGGAGAATTGCAATATAAGCATTGTTACACTAAGTAGCTCCAGTTTTTTATGTCGCTGCTTTGCACAGCTTTCTCCAGGCACCCACCTCCTGCTGGAAGGAATGCCTCAAAGACTCTGCTCAGCTGATTGTTAATTAAACCTGACTACAATTCTAGAGAACTTCCTGAAGAGGTGGCTGAACAGATCACAGCAATTGGTTGGGCACCACCTACAAATTGTCCACTTAATGCTTTAGGGCCTGCTCCCTATTCCTATGCGAACTAAAGCTGGAGAAATAGCTCTGAAATGCAGGGCCTTCTCCGTAATATTCTGACAAGAGAAATCTACCAGGCACTGGTTCCTTTGTTTTACTACATAAATGCTTCCTTTTTCATTGGGCTTCTTCTTCTGATAGAATCTTAATTTGATTGACTTTGCTGTTTATTGTTTTACCTTTGGCTCCTAATCCAATATCTCCATTTTTGAGATCTCTTGTGTATGTATATAAACTGTCCCTTTATTGTTCCAAATTGCCTCAAAACGCTCCCATGTTTCTGGCAAGTCCCAGAGCAAAGTGATGACACATACACACACCTCAAGCAGCCTCTGGATGCAAATAGTCTAGGCCAATGCTGTGAACACCATGGCTGCAAAGCAAGAAATCTAGCAGGGCAAGTCAAGGAATCCAGGAAGCAAAGGAGCAAGGCAAGTAATCAGAAATCCAGAAAGAATGCAAGGAATCCAAGAAAGTTCAAACATCGGCACTCAACATTCCATAAATTCAGAGTTTGTTTCCCACAAATGCCCCTCTCCACAGCCTCTTCTTAAGACTCAGTCCCCAGGCGTGCCTTGTGAAGAGAAGCAGGGTGCTCTCTTCCTGAGTACTTGGGATAGTCTGTGCTGCTCTTGCCTTCTCTCCACTCTCCATGCTTGAGGAT
Organism: Myanophis thanlyinensis; assembly: GCA_017656035.1. Lineage (NCBI taxonomy): Eukaryota > Metazoa > Chordata > Lepidosauria > Squamata > Homalopsidae > Myanophis > Myanophis thanlyinensis. The sequence goes on from JAEANM010000678.1 coordinate 12,147, forward strand.
CAGGAGGTGGTGGTACTTGCTCATCACCTGAGCACTGTCTCTCATGTTCCATGCTTAGCCTCTCTTTTGGTCATCCTGCCCCCCTTCCTCCCTGCCTATAAACTGTTCCAATCCTGAAAGGTCCTGGCCTGACTGGGCCTGCTCTTTCCCATTTTCTTCTGAAGTTAATGAAGCCGCCCCTTGATCTTCATCAGCTCCAGTTCTGGCTCATCTTCCTCTGCAGATTCAGGCTCCAATGGGGGCATGATAGACACTGTCTTACATAAAGTACTTAAACAATCACAAGAGCAATAAAGGCCACAAAATCGTTAGCCATACATAACACACATTGAGAAGGATAGCAACTCAAGGCATCATAACCATCACAGTAGACTAACAGGGTTAGTCCAACATTTACTTCTAGATGTGTGTTCCTTAATACACAAAGTCTTTTTAAAATAAGGTGACCTGTTTACTGACATGTGCTAGCTGTGAAGTATACAACACCTGTGTTGCATGTCCTTCATTGGCTGCCAGCAGGCTTCTAGGTACGTTCCAAAATGTTTTTGTTTTTATGTATTATTTATATTATTTCAGTCTGGATCATAACATACATTGATAGCTCTATTGGAGTTTAAATAAATGTTTACATTTATTTATTATCCTGTTCCCCCCCCCCCAGCTTAATCAGCAGGTTGTAAATGTGAATAAATACTTTGCTTTTGAAAATCAGAGCCTCTCTTATTGGTTTCATTTGTATTGCCAGTCATTACTTAAAATTTAATTTGATGAGGGTGATGGAACATGGGACCTATGTTTTAGAGGCAAAGTAGGTTAATTAGGCTTAAAATAGAGTGTTGACTGTAAAGCAATGTCAGAAATGCAAATTCCATTCTTTTTTTAAAGTTTTTTTTATTTTTAAAACAAACATACAAAAAACATACAAAACATAAAAACATATAAGCCAAAAAAAAACATCATCCAATTCTATGCTTACAGTGTGTCAGCTGGTTACAAAAGAAAAAAAAAATTGTGCCACTCTTTCATAGTCTTATAATTATATTCTAGATTATCATTTTGTTTATCTTAATATATATTCATATCTATTAATATTCTTTTGACTAATCTCTTATTCCATCATTTTTATACAAGATAATTCTAGAAATGCAAATTCCATTCTTAACTTTAGTAGGTAAGAGTAAAGTTACATTCCGGTATCATAATGTTATAAAATATATGGCGTGAATAGACTTGAAAATTTCTGTTGAAATTTGACTGACATACATCAAGAACAGTGCTGTAGACCTAGAAATTCCACAGAAAGGAGCATTTTGCAGAAATGATTGAGAGACTGCAGTAACTATCCTGTGAAGAAAGATTGAGAATTTTAAACAAGAAAGCAGAGATGGAGCAAACATCATAGATATGTGTAAAATATGCATGATATAGTTGGATGCTACAGTATGTCCCTGAAAATAAGATCCTGTCCAGAGGCGAAATTCAGCAGGTTCTAGCAGGTTCACTAGAACCTGTAGTAAAATTTCTAAGCAGTTCGGAGAACCGGTTGTTAGAAGAAATCTCCTTTTGTTTTTTTCCACTTTACAGGGTTAATCCTGTAAGGAAGGCAGGAAAAAAACGTTCTGGTGTTTCTAGCCTAATATTTATTGCTCTGCTTACAAAAGCTGCTCACCCAGTCACATGACCCCCCCAGCCACACCCACCAAGCCATGCCCACAGAACCAGTAGTAAAAAAAATTGAATTCCACCACTGATCCTATCTTATATTTTGCTTGCCACCAAAAAAGGTACCAGGTCTTATTTTGGGGGCGCATGTCGTCCACTGACTCATTTCACCTGTGCATTTTGCCCCCAGACTAGTTTTTGCCATCAAATGCCTTCTGGAACTTCTTCTGTGGCCAGCAAGGCTTTCCTGAAGGCCTCTGCAGCCAATAACAAAGCACTGGATTGTTCCGAGCTCTCTTATCAGCTGCAGAGGCCTTCAGGAAAGGCTGCAGAAGAAATGGGCCAGGAAGGCAAGTGTCAGGATGTGCAAAGCAAGGCTGCAACTGTCCAAAGCTAACCCTAGCTTAATTTTTCCCATGCACCCTGGAGTGGACTGGGTCTTAATTAAGGCTTATATTGGGGAGGGGGAGAAATAGGGCTTATGTTGGGTGCACATGTGAAAATCAAGCTAGGACTTACTTTCGGGGTATTTTTAGAGAAACACGGTAGAATCTAGGATCAAGCAATCAATTAAATATTAACTGATTGGAGAGGGAGAACAGAACAAAGGTATTTCGCTATGACACAGTTATATCTTAGTGTGGAATTTGCTTCTCTAAAATATAGTAATGGTTGTTTATTTGACCATTTTATTATATGGGGATTAAACCATTTCATGGAACGTAAGACTGTCAATGGCTATTAGTATTTATTGTTTATCCTAGGGATATTATGTTCCTGATAATCCATTATTAGAAAACATTCATGAGTGTGTGACTTTGTACCAGTGCCTCACTTGTAAGTTTACAGGGGTCATATCTGCCACTGTGGGAATAAAATGCTGGAGTAGATGGGCTTTGGATCAGATCCAATAGTGCTCTTTTTCTGTTCGTTCTTACAGACAGAGTGGCAACAACTGTCTCCTTTATTGTTGTTAGGAAGTAGGTGGTGATTGTAGAAGAGTGAAGGGGCTTTTTGCAGAACACCAGCCAAGAAGAAAATATAAAGCAAGATATTTCATATTTCCAACCCCTTATTAAGCCTTTGGCATTCTACTTCTCTCTATCTACAAGGCTTACACTGAAATTGCTCTGTATTTCAGAGCTAATAGAGAAAAATAATGTTATGCATTAATTTTGGCAATGGCAGGCAGAGAGAATTCCGGGAGTTGCAGAAAAATGCATTTGTGAAAAGTGGTGCAGCAATATTGAATAAACCTATTCAAATTAAATTTAAATGTAGATGGCAAAATGTTAATAAAACAAGAATGCTGTATTAAGTAAACTACAACAGCAGCAAATTAGTTAAACAATTGATTATTTTTATCACATAATTTAAAATTGATTATTGAAAGATTTAGAAATTAGAGTTAAACATAATTAATTGTTCTAATTTTTAAATTTTTAGATTGGATTTTAATTGATTGGTTATAATTAGTTTTTAATAATTTGTTTTAACGGTTGTTTGTATTTTTAGTGGTTTTTTTGCTGTGCACCGCCCTGAGTCCTTCGGGAGAAGGGACGGTATAGAAATTATGTAATTAAATTAATTAAATTAAATAATGTCCGATAAGGGGGTGAGGAACCCATGTTTGCACTGCATAATCAAGTAAAAGTCTTTTTTGGATGTTTACTTTTGATACTTGGACACCATCTTAATTTGGCCACTTTGTCTTCTTTGTTTGATAATGCATTTTGATAGACAGCTTACTCGATGGCTTTGGTAAAGTTTACTGATTATGTATTTGCTTTCCTTTCCGTATTTAAGGATTATATAGTTTCTTTTAATCCATTGGGGACAGAGGGTCTTCTAGTATCCAACTAGTGTCTTGTTTCCCAATATTGGGAAATTCAATATTTCCCATTGAATGAACTTTGTCTAATTGTTTTTTTTTCAAATGTTTGTTTTATTATAGGCGGAAAGCCAAGTCAAAAGCTCCCCTTCCTCCATCTGAAACTAAAGTTACTGATTGCTCATCTTTCGATGATCTAGAAGTGGCTAACTGCATGATGGACCAAAAAGAAAATGCAATTGACAGAGATATTCAGCTGTCTGTAATTCTTCCTGGAGAGGTTATCAAGACTACTAATATTAACGGCAGGTATGTTAAACAAAATTTTGAAACTGTTTTGTGGATGAAAACTGGATTTTCATTAAGGCATGTGTTTTGTGTATACACACACATAGTTTATTAATTGAAATTATTTACATGACTGCCCATCTCACACATGGATTCTGAGACTTTCAATACGAATGCCAAGGTGGAAATCTTTCACATTAAGCTTCACTCCTGAGTAGCCCATGTTTTTTCTCAGTGATATGGAAGACATTTCTGATTGTCATTTTCACAGATTCTAAAATTTTCCAGGTTAGTTGGCAACTGGGGGATTTCCTAATACACTTCCATCCAGATACTAACCAACTCCAACTCTACAGTATTTAGCTTTTTCTAATATCAACCACATTTGGCTAAAAAGTGCCATCTTCTGTATTTAGAAGGTTATAATAGTTTAAACAGAATTCCATTACATCAAACACCTTCAATTGAAATGGGCAAAATAAATTAAGAACAAACTTCATTTCCAGTTGGATAAAATGTCTATATACTTTTAGGCAGCGATGAAGGTGTTGAAATTTCTGAGGAAGGATGTTGAAATTGTTCCATTTTTGTCTCTCTTCAAAGTTTATCTTGTGAGATATGCCAACTTTGAATGTCATTGAGCAATGGGACTAATGTTGGTTTCAGCCAGACTTTCCATAGATAGCATCTTAATGGCATCTAATTTTCCAGCCTTGTAAGATTTTTATTATCATTCAGGATTCAGGTCCTGAGACTATCATAGGACTCTTGAGGTTTAGCATCATAAGATTGCCTTTGCCACATAAATCCCAATCAAGCAGCTCTACTTTTTATATAATCTCAAGATCTAGAGCAGGGGTAGGGAACCTTGGCTCTTTCATGTCTCATGGACTTCAACTCCCAGAATTCCTGAGACAGCATCTCTTGCCTTAGCTTAGAACCTGAGTCTTAACAGCTTAAAATGGCTGGCTCAGGAATTCTGGGAGTTGAAGTCCATGAGTCATGAAAGAGCCAAGGTTCCCTACCCCTGATCTAGAGAAACTCTTTTATGTGCATAAAGAATCTTCATTACTGATGAAAGCTCCTTCAGTGATTTTGGGACCAGCTCCTTTGATCCTCCTGACAAATACCGTTTCAGCCTCTGTAGTATAGACTACTCCTTGGATATACCAGCGCAGAGCTTAGTTTTACACCAGTCTATTATAGTTACATCATTTCTGAGTCTCCGTTTCTCTTCAGAATTAGATGCTTTTAATCTTTTCATTGCCATTTCTTACCAATTCTTGGTTATTGTAATCCACTCAGATTTCATAGCTGTGTATCTTTAGGCTGCATAGGTGGACTGTATCTATATTCAGAATATCAATCATTTTTTGTCATCTGATTAACTGGTAGTAGATCAGTCTCCCCTTTTTCATTTTGAAGATATTACTAAAAACAATCAGTATCCTTTATGTGAACAAATTACTGCACAGGTTCAATATTCTGGCATAGATATAAATCAACCTCCAGTCTTTTGAAATGACCACCTCTTAACCAAGTGATATTTAATAGTGTTGGCCACTTGTCAAAGTTCAAGTTTGCACTGGGATACTGATTGTTTCTTGTGATAAGGAGGATCAGAAACTAGAATGGCTTTGGATAATATGTGAGATAAGATGCATATACCATTTTTGACTGTTGGAGACTACCATGCTGTCTCTCCAAGGAGCAGATCATGGTTTTCCAAATATTGATTGCTGTTAAGATTTTGGCATTGAAAAGTCATGCTTCTGGTCTATCAGTGAACCTTGAAACCATATTGGAGAGAGAATACATTAGAGAGCAACACTTCTCTGTGTCATCAATTGAGCAGCATTCTTCCTTTTCTAGGCATTGTTGTAGGAACCACAGATCAGTCTTAAGCAATGCTTTCAGCCTTACTTTGCATCCTAAACAGTTAGACAGAAACCTTTCTGATCTTTTCATTCTTTCAAGAACTGTTCTTTTCCCCATAGAGATGTTGAGGTCAAATCTAAACTCTGTTTTTGGCTATTCTTATCAGCCCTTCCCTTTTCATGTTCACAGTCTTGTGTTTGGAGGCACACTGATTTTCTTTAGAGAAACTTGTAAAAGTGTTATATCAGATTGCTGAATATATAGTGAGGGGAATGCCACTCAGTTCAGTGCTCTCCCTTTTAAATTTGGCATCTGGAAGAAAAAAAATTGCAAGCATTATTTGTACACACCAACACTTCTTTCCAATCTTTGGTTCTTGCATAAACTGAAACAAGTTCAGCTTCTGTCCACGCAAAGTACTGGTATCTCCTTTCATAGGAGAGATAATAGATTCAGTTTCTTGCCATATACTGTATATGTTTAACCAAGGATTGAGCAGGTATTTGCCACATTCCTTTCATGCTGCAGCTGAATCTGAGCAAATCAGGTGGAATATTTTCTCAGCCTCAGAGCCCCTGCTGTTGCTGTAGATGCCTTCTTGATGTGTTGAGATGCAATTCCTTTCATATTAGTTCCTCGGGTTTGTTGATTCTTGCTTTGACTCTGTCAGATATCATCTTTCATTCCTATTAAATAATTTCTATAGTTGAAGGATCAAAAGAACCAAAATAACCTACCGTTCACATTTTTCGTGGATTCTGATTATTCACACATCAAAAATGGAGAGTTCACAGAAGAAACCAAATTATCTGACATACGATACACAGAAAATCTTGTACAATATTAGTTCTTTAAATGATTATTTGTCCTTTTCAACATGCTCATACTGTCTCTTCACCTTTTCTTACTGGCTCAGTCCTTGTTTGGAACTGGGAGAATTCACTGTGATGAGCTAGAGAATGTTCTAGAGCCTTTTTTTTTCACAGTACAAATCTGCATGTGTTGATTGTTAAGATGACTAAAGAACTGTAGGTAGCCAGGTTTTCAGTATTTAAAACTTAGATTTGTATATTTTCAAAAAATATTCTTGATCACTCAATGAATTATCCCTTTCCTGCCTTCTTGAAGGTATTTTTCTAAGCAAATCCTTTAATTTGCTCACACATTCTTTGCTTTTCTGTAGATCCTTGTTTAAAAAAAAGGTTACTAATGAATACTTACTTTGTAAGTAAAATATTCAGGAATACCAGTTCTGTTTACAATTAATTGGATTCAGAGCCAAATTAATTAGATTACTTTTTTTAAAAAAGTAAGGCTCTTATCATTATGGGTGAAAGCTTTTATTAGGAGGTAGGAAATTGATTTCACCATCATCTCTTCTATTCATTACCATGATCGAACCAAACACTACTTTAAAGCTATAGATTATGGTGAAAAACCTCTGTATGGAATGTCAGTATTGTATATAGAAAATTAAACTCAACTTTTAAATTTAAATTCCCCCCCCCCCCCAAAAAAAAAAGTCACTGACATTTCTACAAAAGTTCTTTTCTTCTCTTGCCCAGGTGTTCAGATGCTTCTGTGCAACTGCCATTTCATGATATCAATATAGGCAGCTGGCTTTTGTCTGCAAGTACCCAGCTGTTGGAAATAATAACTTAATAATAAAATAGATTAAAAGGAAAAAAAATGACTAATCTCTTATAAAGGTTCTGATAGAAGAGTATAAACCACAGATGAAATCAACCCCAATCCAAAATAATGCTAGTTACCTTTTGAGAAACAAGAAGTGTAGTTATTCTAAGCATTGTTAATGTGGGCGGAGATTGCATTGCAGGAATTCCTTTATGAGTGATACAATCAATTTCTTTCAAATGCTTCAAAGGTTTAGGAATGTAAGAAGCTTCATGCATGAAAAAATAATTCTTTGTAGTCAAGGCAGTCACTATTATGCAGTGGCTTCCACAGCAAATGGCAGTTCTGTCAGAATGATGCACATACTTAATATCTTCACACTAATGCTGTCACAGTGTAGTGAAATCAATCAATCATTATTACGGTCACAGACCAGCAAATAAAAGAATTAATACAATAATAGTAAAAAATAAAAATAAAAGACAGAATAATATATTGTGATTGGTGTGGATCAACAGTGGGCATTAAAGTTTGCTTAATTTTACACGCAGCATAGCAGAATTTGGCCACATTCAGAGAAGCTGTTTCATATTGATCTGATAATAGTAATTGTACATAAAAAAGATTGGTATTTCCTGGATGTTTTATTAGGTAAGGTGTTATATATTGAGTCCATGAGTCCTTGTAGAAGATGCAGTACAGTAGGATGTGAGCTACAGTTTCAATGGCCCCTTGTCTACATGAGCACAATCTCAGCCAATATGGTATTTTTTGTATTGGCCTCCAAAACTGCCGTGGGAAGTTCATTGCAGTGCCCTTAAGGGTTAATGCCCTTTGGATTTTTGGATATAAATATCTTGCTGCTTTAAAGGGGAGAGTTTGACTGCTTAGATAAACATTCTTGGGAAGAGCAGCATGATCTTGTTGGATTTCCAAAATTTTAATACATTGTTTAAGTGTGCTTAGTGCATACTCTTACCCCCTCATTAGAAGCACATCCCTGGAGAAAACAATACACTAGAGTTTTTTGTGAGATGCTCCTGAACCATGTATAAGGAGAAAACTCAAACCTGTTCAAATGTGTGTGTATATCTGTATGTGGAAATGTATGCGGAAATGTGCCTAGCCCAGGTATTTCCTGGGGTTAGGTATTTGTTATAAGTCTGGAGATGTATTCTGTATTTGAATGTATTCTGTGTTTCTGTGCTTTGTGTGATTGTACCGATGGAGGCTCATTCAATTTCACTGCACACGTTGTGCATTGACAATAAAGGATTGAATTGAATTGATAAATACATGCCAGTTGCCAAGCATCTGAATTCTGATCACATGACCATGGGGGAAAGCTGAAATGGTTATTGAGTGTGAAAAATGGTCATGTCCCTTATTTCAGTGCCATTGTACCTTCAAATGGTCACAAAATAAATGGTTGTAAGTCAAGGACTACTTGTACTCCCAGCTATACAGCCTTTCAATCTGCAGTCTGTGTAATTGTGCATCTGTCATTAGGAGTGTGAGAGTAGAGTGCTGTTTCCAGGCTACGTCTTTAAAAATGGGGTGGAGTTTAAAAGGTGCTGTATCGGCCAAGGTGTAACCTGTTTGAATTTAATCTCAATCCTCATTGGATCAGGAAACTGTTTCTTTGGAGCTCTCCGTGGTACTGCAACCACTGGGCTGCCTTGCCACAATCTATGTTTCCTAGCGCTACAGCAGAGGTTATAATTAAGAGACCCCCATTAGTACGCTGGATGAATGAGGTTGTATATAGTGCAGGAATTGATAACAACTTGAGAGACTTCTAAAAAAAAAAATGCTTTTTTATTATGCGCCTTTATCAGCTTTGCCAGAAAACATCGACTTTTTGTTTTGCACAATGTCTTTTAGATGCAAGTGTCCCCTGGGAAAGAAAGAAAGTTTGTCCAAATGAAATAGTATATAATCAGCGAGCTATATTTCGTTGTAAATAATAACGTTAGTAGTAACAAGCTGTAGACTGCCAAGTAAAACCAGGATTCTGAAATAAATCTTTCTGGTTTCCGAAACCTATAATTAGTGAAAAAGATTTAACCTACACAGTGCCAAATATGCATCTTTTACAAGATTCCAGAAAATATGCAGCACTTGCCTATGCAAAATAAATAACCAAGGCTAGCTGCCCAAATTGCCTGGTCTTTGAGAAGGTGTTAACTCTTTGGGAATATGGAATGCAAATAAAAATTAAAAATGAGTTTTTTTAAAAAAATGTGTTGTTTTAATATGGCCTTGGGATAATTTTATGTCCTATAAAAATCCTGGGATAGGAAATACAGATTTCTAAAACATGTATCAGTTGTCAGTTATTCCTACAGCAACCTGCTTCATTCTATTCCTGATGTTTATGTTTTGTAAAACTGGAGTAGCAGGGCAGGTAAAAAATTGTATAGTTACTTCCTATTAAGAGGTGGGAGTTGTTATTTGTTCACGTACCAGTTTAGCTAATTATGGTTTATAAATCTTTGTCTTTCTAACAAAGAATTTTGACTGTTCAAATAATGACCGAGTTACATGCATTGAGCATTTGGTTTCTGTTTGGTTTAACTGTAGTTTAAGAAGACACCAAAATTAGCTAGATTTGCATATGCTAAATTGTAAATTGCATATGCTAAGTCATAAAGTGTACAAATGATAGCTTCTTGCATTCACACATCTAAATCAAATGGTCTAGCTATAAACCTAGCTAGTGTTGTCCTTGGATCTGGATGAATATTGGAAATTGATTTTGCAATTGATTTATTATGGTGATCTTGGGCAACTTCTAAACAGAAGTTGCCAAAACATCTTGAGCCACAAAAAGATCCAAAATCAAATTATTTAAATAAATTCATAAATTGTATGTGATAGGTAAAATAGCTTAGTTTTCCAACAAAATATCCTATGGGAAAAAGACACAATGGGCAGGTAAATTATTATACTCTTGGTTTTAATCATTCTTGTATTAAATAATCTACAATTTTTGCATTTGTGTGCAAATATAGTACTAAGCCATAAATCTTGGGTTTATAAAATCCCATAGCTACATACACATAGCTTAATCTAGAACAAAGCATAATAAATGAGCACAATGGGTGAACTTTTTCATTTTGTCACAATCAAGGTATAAGTGACTAAACAAAAACCAAATATTAACAGAAGGATTTATACACTGTACTTTCTCAAATATTATTTTTATTTTTTCTCGAAAGCAATAAGTTAATTAACTGGCTTAGTTCAAGAATACTACCTGTATTTGATTCAATTTGTATACATTTCCACTCTGAAATTTAAGGATGATATATATATCTGTGAAGGTTTTTGTTTTAAGTATATGATGATTGAATTTATTAAATAGTTTGCTTCTAACTAGCAATAGCAGAAGTCAATATTTTTGCGAGCACACCAGGAGGATTGTTCTGTAGTAATATTATTTTGATATATTTAGAGTTCAGAGTGTATCTCCTCTTCAACAATAAAGTTGCTTAACAGAATGTTTAACATAACTAGAACTTATACTAAATGTAATTTGTACTTTGATATACTTCCTTGGGATGGGATTGGTTCACAGGAATTGGCCATGCATAGCAACAATTTTAAAATCATAGCCTATTGAAATTTAAAGCAAGGTTGAAGAGCCAGCTGCTGACATCTGTTGAAAATTCTATGCATAAATTATTCTTGGGCTAAAAATATATTTTAGTGTACTCTTTCTCCAAATTTTAAACAAAGTAGAATAAAGTGAAACTTCATCTACTGTTTGCCCTTACTGTGCCCTGATGGAAAAAGATGGAAAATAAAGATAAACACTCCAAAATTGGTTTTTAATGTGAATAAATACTGCCTTTTGTATACTGTTAAGGGAAGGATTTGTGTGTGTCTGTGCATGTATGTATGTGTTTGTTATTTATCTGCTGATGATTGCATGCCACAGGATTTCAGAAGGGGTGAGTGGTTTTGTGTTCAACTTCCATTAATTCTAACTTGTACACTAATTGGCAAAGTATGTTAAATGATTATACTTTTATACTATGGCTTGCATAATCTTTGCCTTAATACAATTAATGTTGTAAATCTAGAAGAAATGACATATTAGGAACAGGCTACTATTTTTAGGATTCCCAGTAGTGTTTTAATACTACAAGAAGCTCTCAGTTGAAGGAGAAATCCCCGACATATTTAGCAGGATTGGACCATGTGCTATAAGGGCATTGTTTGTATTTGGCATAGCATGGTAGGCCACCTACCCGTTTTGTCTTAGTGTTACTTGCAGGTTAGGCCACTACAGCTGCCAAAACAGGGTTCAAAATAGCTTTGTGTTTTATGTCTATGGAGATTCTCAATCATTCAGGTCATGGTTGTCCTGTAGAAGCATTTTAAATGAGAAGCAAAACATTTTCAAAGGGGGGAAAAAAACCCAAGAAATCAGGTTGCCTTTTTGAAAAGCACCTTTGGGACAGCTTTGTGTTATGTGCCAATGCAGTCTACAATCCAGCTATGTACTTCCACAAATTGTAATTTTTTTTCCTTAAAAAAAAAAAACTTTTATTTTTGCTTTTCAATCATTTGAAAAAATTATTCTATGGTAGTTGTGGGTTATTTTTTGTTATAACCATGGAATTTTTATCCCATTTTTATGTTCTATGTTTTGTTAATCATTGCTTAAATAACAAAATTATAACTTGCTTATAATGATAGGTAAGTTACAAAAAAAGCAAGCCCCAGAATAAGAATTCAGGCTTCCTAAACTGTTTCCAGGATTAATTTCCCACTTTATATAATTTTTGTTTACTTCAGAGGGACAAAAGTAACCAATAAGTCACTGTGTACTTTTGCAAGGTGAATTCCCCCTATACTTGCACCCACTTCTCCAAGATAAAAGGAATAATTTTCCATGCTTCACAAGGCTGTACTTGACAAGTTTAAACTCAGGTTAAATATGAAGGCTCACTGCATGAAAATCAACGTTTAATCTATCTTTTGAAGTTGATGATCAATGGATTTCAGGTGTTCTATAGTAGTAGCTGCCAGTGAATAGGGCTGGGTGCAAAACACAAAGCTTGGTTGTTTTGAGCAGCAATCCCAACTATTGTAGTTTATTTTTTTTTTTAAAAGGCTTTCTTTCCTGGTCTTTTGACATTAAAATTGCCTCTCTTCTGTGCACACTTTCATAGAATATTATTTGGTGATTATGTATCCCAGTCTACACATTAGCTAAATATTTGTATTTGGTCTATATTTTCCTAAGATAACTCAGCAGAAATATACAGTCTTGGTTTGTGTGTGGGTGATCCTATTCATAAGACTGTGTGGCCTTTAGAACAATGAAAGTTGGGTACTCCTGTCGGTATCAGTGGTTCCAGACTGGAATGTATCATTCTGCCTTCACCAGTTTAACAGGCAGATTAGTCTCGCTGATTTGAGTCTGAGCATTTTTAGAATGTCTAAAGGCACTGCTAAGGTGAAAAAAACCTCACTCAATTCTATCTAACACCATTGAGATATATTTGACTTATCCAGTTTTAAAAACACGCCTGTCTTTATTCCATTATCAAAACCAGTATTGTTCACCACCTAATCCCTTTGGAGTCAAGTACTGATATCCCATTTCATTGATAATTCTGAGTACTTAGGGGCACAATTGAACAAAACTCAGATAATTGGATAAAGAAAAAGTGATGACCGGCATCCTGATAACAATGTCACCACAGTTTCATCTTTTTAAAAAAAAAAAAAAAATGCAATTTTCACTGCAGTTGTTAGATCTGGCTATCTGTGTAAGTGGAGATGGTGCTTGAATAGGCAGTTTGTTCATAAAGACATGTATCTGCAGTTTCCCCCAAGGCATAATTCCTGGTCTTGTCTGCAGCAGACCACATCCTGCCTTTTTTTTTTTCATTTGAGTATCAAATAATCTTCCTAACTGTTGTAAGTCTTAGTTACGTTTCCTTTAAAAAGGGTGTGTATGGCTTTTCTGGATGGAGACTGCACACCTGCCATATTTTATTTTCTCCAAATAGCATGTGTCTGTTGGGGATGTTTGAGTGATGTTTGTTTGACTGTACAGTTGTTGAAAAGCTTTACATAAGACTGTTTTTCAACTGTAAGAACTGTACTGTCTCTGCAGAAGTGACATGTTTAAGTGTCTTTTAGGTTTTCCAACCAATTTTTTTCTTTAGTAATACGAATGATGTGGATAAGAGGAGAGGAGACTATTGTGAAAAGAGAAATGAGAGCTGGTGTGACATACTGGTTAAATTGTTGGACTAGAAGCAGAAAGTTCTTTGTGTAACTTTGAGCCAGTCACTCATTTTCTCAGCACCACCTGCTTCACAGGGTTGTTGTGAGAGAAAATAGGAGGAGGGAACAGTACCTTATGCTGCTAATTAAAAACAGAATATAAGTCAAATACATGCAAGAGGTCATCAATTGGAAATAAAAACAAGCCTGTTAACATTGTAATATTCCATAGCAGGGATGTCAAACTCAAGGCCCGCAGGCCGCATCCAGCCCACAGGGTGCTTAAATTTAGCCCATGGGGCCAGCCTGGAAATAGCAAAGGACCAGCCCCCGATGCCTCTGGAAGCCAAAATTCTACAGTTCTACAGAGGAATTATTGAATCAGTCATCTGCATATCTATAACTGTCTGGTTTGGTTCTGCAATCCAACAAGACAGACGATAATTAGAACTTCAGAAAAAACAATTACTACCAACATGTCTTCCATTGAGGACCTGTGTACTGCATGCATCAAAAAGAGGGCTGGGAAAATATTTACAGACCACTCACATCCTGGACATAAATTGTTTCAACTCCTACTCTCAAAATGACGCTATAGGGCATTGCACACAAGAACTAGACACAAGAACAGTTCCCCCCGAACACCATCACTCTGCTAAACAAATAATTCCCTCAACACTGTTTAACTGTTTACCAAATCAGCATTACTATTATTCTTCTCATCGTTCCATCACCCATCCCTTCCCACTATGACTATAACTTGTTGCTTGTATACTTACGATTTATACTGATTATTGTTTCCCAGTATGATTTGATTGCTTATTTGTACCCTATGACTATCATTAAGTGTTGTATCTTATGATTCCTGACGTATGTACCGTTTCCTTTTATGTACACTGAAAGCATATGAACCAAAGACAAATTCCTTGTGTGTCCAATCACACTTGGCCAATAAAGAATTCTATCAAAATGGGGCGCAGGGGGCTGTGCATTCCCTCCGTGCCCCATTTCGGCCGGCAAAGTATTGCACCAGGCCGTCCAGGCAAAAAATGGGACACACATGCCCCCATATGCCCTGTTTTGGTTGACAAAGTGCTGCAGGAGGCATCTGTCCCGTCTCCCCCCCCCCATTTGGCCGGCCCGTGGAGGAGAACTACAATGCTGATCCGGCCCTTAAGAAATCCAGTTTGACACCCCTGTTCTACAGTATATTTACATCTGCACTGTGTAAGGTTCTGTTCACTGCATTTGAAAAGGGATATAACAGAGTTAGAAAAAGTGCCAAAGAAGGCAGCCAAAATTATTACCTTCCCTGTGGGAAAAGGATTCAGAAATTTTTAACTTCGAGAAAATATTATGGAGACATGAATTTACAACGGCAGAGAGAAAGTTGGCATGGAGATTTTCTCCCTGTCTTAAGAAATAGGGCCAACAGGCATTTAATTGGAAGGAAGATATACAGATCAGATAAAAGAAAACAGTTCATATGGTATTTAATTAATTTTGTAGAGTTTGTTATTAGAAGACATTATGGCTACTAATTTGATTGTCTTTGAAAAAAGATGGGATTCATTCATGGAAAAAGGCTATTTGTCTTGAAAACTCAATGTAATTTCTGGATTGAAATTACGGTTTTCCATTTCATTTGCACAGGAACAATACATGCTTTACATGTTTTTCAAGAACCCCAGAAATGTATGGTTGGTCATTCTGGGAAGCAAAATGCTGGACTAACATGGGCCTGAGACCTCCCTAGATGGGGTATTCTTAAATTCTTGCTCAAGCTCAATGTAAGGGAATCCTTACCATTTTTATGAAATAGTATTTATTGATATACCTTCCTGGGAATCCGTGCCAGTAATAGAAAGCCCAGGTACTTTTCACCAAAGCAATTTGATAAATGGGTGTGACTAAAAGCTGGCCTGCTACTGAAAATGGGTACTTAGGCCAATCTTTTTCTATTTTTCAGTGAGTCTCCTCTTCGAGTACAACCACATTTTCTCTTGGAATGATCTGCAATATGAAGCTTTCATTCAAATGCTAGGCAGAAACTTGATTTAAAGCATAATATATGTGATGGCAGTAATCTGAAACTTTTCTATCTTTGAAATCTATAATAAAGTCAGATGGTTTAATCTTTCCTATTATTTTCCTAATAATAAAAAAAATGATATTCTTTACATTTCTTATAAGCCCTTGATTATATATTTTAAAAACTAAAATCACCACTAGTGGTCTGATACTTTAAATATGGGAACTGTAGACATGTTTGAAAGACATCAACTGTAAATATAAATTTTACTTTGTGTTAATTGGATCATTGCATAGCATGCTATTATTTTGGAAATGGTCATTACAGTTTTACAGATGGAAATATCTCCTCATCTTTATTATTAGTATTTAATGGTTAGCAGGAGGTTTACAGCTTTTATTGAGCATATTTTGCAAAGGATAAAAAATTACATTATTTCAGTCAGTGAAGAAGGAATTGCTTGTGTGCAGAAAGTTTCCATTATCTCCAAAAAAGGCTGAAATTGGAAATGACCACTGCCCAAAGTCCTAGAAAGCTTCTGCACCCTTTGAAGTTGTTGCATTACATCCTAGGGCAGTCCTAGGATTGAAAGTTGTCCTGTTACATTTCTAATCTTCGCTTCTACTATAACAAACTATAGCTTTGTATTATTTGTGGAAGATCATTGTAAGAGATCTGTGTCAACCCTGAGGCTGACCTGACCGAGGTCATTTTGAGGCTTCACTGTTGCCACACTGGAGCTGAGGGATAGAGAAGGGGTAATAGAGATAGCTGGGGTTTTGTAGCCAAAACAAAATACTTTTCTCCTGGGAACCAAGGACATTCCCATAGGGGGTTGGAGAGAGGAGGAGTGAAGTTACCAGACAACCAGACTGCACCTTGATTGGACCATGTGACTGATTGTTTGGGGAAAGGACAAAACTTTTACTTTTAATTAGGTGAAAACCATGGGAACATTCAGAGTCAGTTTTCACCAGACTGTGCCAATATGATATATCCAACAAAACTTTTCTTTGAGGAATTTACCTACTTCGGAGTTCTGTTCAATGTGAGTGTATTACTTGGAACCCTGACAATCTGCCTATTGTTATTTATGGTGACAAATAATACTTAACGGTGTTTGCTGCAGTGGTAGCAGAACAGTTAGAGGATGGATATGAACCTAGTATAGCAAAGTTGGTTTGTAAATAACAGTGCAATTTGCTAGGTAACTGACTTACAGTGACCCACAGTAGGATTGATCCTATCTTTAGGAGTTTTATTAAAAAAAAACACCTTATTTTAGCAGTAAATGAGTTTACTTGCAAGTTGTAAGGGTTTTTTTTTTTGGTGCCACAAATGAACACTGGATCTAGTCAGTTCTGCATATTCTACTATGAAATTATAAACTGCTTGAGAATAACTGAAAACACTGTGTTTCAAATATGAAATAGTTTGGGAACCTAGAATTGGAAGGATTCACATGAGAGAGATTAATATACAAGGGCTATCCACAAAATAGATTACATTTTCGTCTGTAGCAAGAAGGGGCGGAGCTAGCATGGCTATCTTTGGTCTGTGCATCCACCGCTCAGTCTGCATCTTGTGCTAGTGGGAGGTTTGTATCGTTGCCCGTTATTTCACAGCAAACGTTTGAAATGTGTGTTGCAATTGAAAATCCCGCAAGTTGTGATCAGTGATAAGGTTTTTGTTGGCAAAAAACCATAAACCGATTGAAATTTTTCGGCACTGTATGAAGTGTACGGGGACAACATCATCACTGAAGGTAGAGTGCGCCAATGGTGCATTAAGTTTAAAAATGTCCGAACTAACATTCATGATGAACAGCGGAACTGCGGACGGGCGTGACTGACTGGCTCAAGTCTCAGGCAGCTGAATTTTATGACAATGGAATTACAAAGCTTGTTCACCGCTATGATAAGTGCCTCAATTTGTTTAGTGAATATGTTGAAAAGTAGTATTTAATGTCACTTTCAAGTGTATATAATAAAAAAAAAATCCTATACTTTGTTTTTTTTTTCTATCGCAAAACGTAATTATTTTGTGGACAACCCTCGTATAATAAAACGATGGTGTTTGCTTAGGTATTGCATATTTGATACTTTTAATGAAGTAAATGAGACAATACAGATTTTCAATCTCTTTATTGTGTGTTGTTTTTCTTCTTTTTTTTTTTAAAGCTTCTCCTCTCTTGCTTTTTGCCAACCGTCGAGATGTCAGATTGGTGGATGCTGGTGGAGTGAAGATGGAAGCAACGGTTGTAGTCAGTGGCTTAGAAGATGCTGCTGCAGTGGACTTCCTTTACTCACAGAGTGTTATTTACTGGACAGATGTGAGCGAAGAAGCTATCAAACAGACTTATTTTAACCAAAGTGGGAATCTTGTACAGAGTGTCATTGTTTCAGGACTGCTTTCTCCAGATGGCCTGGCATGTGACTGGATTGGGAAAAAATTGTACTGGACTGACTCAGAAACAAATAGGATTGAAGTTGCTAATCTCAATGGAACATCTAGGAAGGTTCTTTTCTGGCAAGATCTTGACCAGCCAAGAGCAATTGCCCTGGATCCAGCTCATGGGTAAGCATCCTGTCTTTAAACTCTCACATTCATTTGCAGGATTGCGGTTGTTTTCATCTTGCCAAACAAAACGCAATCACTTCTCACAAATTTTGTTTTCTCAAGGTATTTTTCTCTGAACGTATGTTTACATTTAAATGAAACATGGGATGAGGAATGGCAAGTCATAGAAAAGCATCCTGACTAACGCGCCAAACAAAACATTTAAGAAAAAAATCTCATTTTTCCAGCTTAGAATTCTTTAAAACTTCATAAACTTTAAACTTTATAGCTTTTAACGTTATAAAACTTTACGATGTTACGCTTTATCTATAATTAATGTGGCTGATTTAAAAAAAGGGAGGTTAAATAAAAGGGAGGTTGCCTGCTGAAATGCATGATAGATTCAGTTTTGCGAATCTGTAACATTGGCTTTCCACTGAATCTTAATGAGTTTTCAAATATTTTGTTTGCGGTAAGAAGTAGTTTGAGATACAAAGATTGGGGGTTTTTTGGCATGCAAAATATGCTTCTGCAGTATAGGAGAGCAATCAATCAAAAGCTTGATGCAAAAAAATAAAGTGCCATTAAGTTGGTTTAGATTCTTGGTCTAACACTAGAATTTAGGAGATTTTCTAGAAAAGCATTTTATGAAATCATTACTTCATAAAATATTGCTAACAGGAAAAGGGTAGGATGGAAATGAAATTTCTGTGCTTTTCATCAAGGTTAAGACTGACCACAGATCTTCTTTTTGAGGGCAAAATATAGAGCTTAAGTAATTCAGAATTATATCACTCAGTTGATAAAAGTATATATTTATTAATAATGACTTGCTTCAGTTAGATCCACAGTGTAGTTCAGAATCAGTATAACATCTTAGATATAATGCTTTCAATTACTTGAATTCTCAATTATCCAAATATTCTGGTTAACCACATCTAACAGCAGTTCTGGCATCCAATTTAGTGGGTTCTAATATTAGAGAGCAGGAAAAGCATTTTCTCATTTCATCATTGGAGAAGAAATATTTTAAATCTCTTCTTAATGTTGGGGGAGAAAATACTGGATACAGTGGATCCGTGCCTGCCCCCTTCTCTTAACAATCCTGCTTTAGGAATTCCACATTTTTTAATTGGCCAAGGGATTCCCTTTCAGAGGTTGTAGACTGAAGCCTTAATTTAAAGATATGGATGCTGTGCGGGACACTGCAGGATGGGAAAAAGGCCCAAGTGGGGCGGGATGGGGGGAAGATAGGTGGGAGGCTGCCACAGCTTCACTGTGGTCGGTCGTAACAGCAGGCAGGTTACCTAGCACACAAAATTTTGTTCATGTGTCTGGGGCACTGTAACTTTGGGCAAGAATCATAACTCCTTTTATTCTGCACCATTATAATTTCGAATGGTTGCTGAATAAATTGTGGTAAGTTGAGGACTACCTGCTGGTATTTTATTTATTATTATTATTGTTTCCATTGTAAAAACAATTATATTAAACTATTAATTATAAATATAGGGTCAAAACTATTTGTGAATAGTGAAAATTACATATTAAAGCATGTTGGTCATAACAGCATAATAGTCCTAATGAATCATCTTAATAAAATTTATCCTCCTTGTAAGGCTCTTATGAGATGGAAATTGTCTTGTATAAGCAGAATACTGGGAAGCTAGAGGTTGAGGGCAGGGTTGTGTAATGGTGTGGTTGGCATGGTGCAAGAGGATATTTATCCTAGTTGGATAATTTGATAACATCCCTCCTCCATCCAACCTGGCCTGTACACACAGTTAATATAGGGGTGATTTGTGGTTGAGTATGCTAGCATTGCAAAAACCATACAACTAGGAAGACAATATTATTTCTCTCAATTGTTCCTTGAAAAGAACTTATCCACTTTTTGGATGCATGTAATTTATATATAATATTGATCAGTATTCCTGAGGGAGATTTTTATATCCAGGGTCATCTTATGAGATGTCTTTAAGCATCAAATAAACAGTCTAAACATTTTATTTACACTTGCTCTCCAGTTTGTCCAAATGAAGTTGTAATGATTGGATCATTTGGATTAATATGGCTACCAACATTTTATAAATTCATTATCAGGAACCTGCAGTCCCGAGTCTTATTCTCTCTGTGAAACGGATTAAGAGGCATTTAGAAATTCATTCCGATTCATGTTGACTGTGGTAATGTTCACTTATTGGTCTGTTTTTCTATTCTCAATTCATCATTATTGTTTGTAAGTTTTAGTTATTTTACTTATTGCTTTCAGTAGTTTTACTATTAAATATAAAGTATTTCATACTTGTTGCAATTACTTCTTTTGCTTGGACCAATTATTTATCCCATTCATTCATACCAAATTTATATTCTAGTTATTTATTGTCTCTTTTAAATTTTTCTGAAATGACCTCTTAATTAATTTTCCTTAAATATTCAGTTGGCCTTTTCTTAATCTTAAATTAAGAAATTATTAAAAACTAATGTTTTCTTACCTCTGATTCCCTCTTTGATGCATTACTTGGTGTTGCTTCTTTTATATTTCTAGCTAATTACTGCTTTTCTGAATTATTTTATCTGTTCATTCTGGTTCCTGTTTTAGGTAAAATATGTACTTGGTACTTTCCCATCTGTTTTCACCTCAGTTGTCACATGATGTTTTGTTTTCGAATTCTAAGCCTGCAGGCAGAGCTTAATGATTTTTTTCCAAATGCATGCATGTTAAGTGTATATTAAATTCTTTATATTGATAACTTGATGGTTTTATATTTTCTCTGATATGCTTGTCCTTCCCAGAATCCTCAATTTAAATGCAAATAAGCTTTGAACCCACAAAGGACACTATTACTTAGCTCTGGTATATAGTAACAATGCTGACTTATATACAGTGGGGCAAAAAAGTATTTAGTCAGCCACCAATTGTGCAAGTTCTCCCACCTAAAAAGATGAGAGGTCTGTAATTGGCATCATAG
>JAEANM010000679.1:0-33244 GCA_017656035.1 Myanophis thanlyinensis
AGGTGGGTTTTCAGGGCGCGTCGGAAACCCCGGAGGTCTGCAATAATACGAATCTCCGGGGGAAGTTCATTCCATAGTTGCCTTCAGACAAAGGAATTTAAGCCAGATAAGGGAAAGATTTACGATATCTCCCCCCCGACTCTGGCAGTTCCCCTCTTCATCTCCTCTTACCTCCTCTACGGGGAGGGTCAAGGAATTCCAGCAAGAGAGCACAGATCGAAACCGCGGATGATCACGGATTCTGACCTGCCGCCGAAGAAGCCAAACAGGAAGTTCCATATGCCAGTATATTTCTTATACTGTACAATATTCCCCATTTTTTCTTGCTTTCAGTGTTGCAGTGTTAAAGAAAATTAACCAATGACACCCGGGTTTCTTGGAAGCTAGCATGTGAAGAAATTTAGTGACCATTCCAAGTTACACTGGCACTGAACAAATGTGACTTATGATTGGTCCTCCTACTTAATGCCAGCGCAGCATTCCCCAGGATCATGTGATCAGAATTAGAGTGCTTGGCAATTGGCAGGTACTTATGACATTTGCCATGTCCGGCCTTCCCAGCTGGCTTCTGACCAGCAAAACCAACAAAGGAAGCTGGACTCACTTAACAACTGAATGATTCACTTAACAACTGCCGTGGTTCACTTAACCATGGCCAAAAGGATCATGAAATTTGGTGTGTCTCACTTAACAACCACCTTGCTTAGCAATGGATATTCTGGTCCCAATTATGATCATGTCAAGGATACTATGGTAGTATGTATATACATCTCCTAAATGTGTCTCTATGCGATGGGCTTCTATTTGAACAATCAATTGTGCGTTGGCTTACAATATTTAAACTTTAATGCAAGAATGATCAATGTAGGTAGTCTTCAATGTAAGATCACAACTGAGCCCCAAATTTATGCTGTTAAGTGAGGAATTTGTTGAGTTTTACCCCATTTTATGACTTTTCTTGCCATAGTTGTTAAGTAAATCACTGAAGTTGTTAAATTAGTAGCATGGTTGTTAGGTGAATCAGGCTTCTCCCAGAAGGTTGCAAAAGGTGATCACGTGACCCCGGGAAACTGCAACCGTCATAAATATGAACTGGTTGTCAAGAATCCAAATCTAAATCACATGATCAAGAGAATGGTCATAAGTGTGAAAAAATTGTCACTTTTTGCCATTGTAACTTTGAACGGTCAGTAAATGAATGATTATAAGCCGAACTCTACCTATGTAGTGTTTTCTATCCTGCTATACAAATACTGTAGATACTGGAATGGAATCTGCTGTAATGTAATCTGTAAATGTGGAAATGCTGCTAAACTTTACTATTACCTTTTTAAAAAATGATTTTTTTTAAAATTGTGGCAACAGCCTTGACTATTGACCAGCATTATGCGTTTTATAGCTTTATTATATCCCCTTTCAAGGTAAAGCTGCCTCTACAGTTGTTTAGCAGGTTGAATGAATATATGTAAAATTATATTTTACCATAAAATGTAAAGAGCATTTGAGTGTTCAAAATACATTGCAGTTGTTTCTTTTCCAGGTGTTTGTCCATTGTTGCACATAAAACAGGATACTATTATTCTCCAAATTTTGTGGATTGGAAACCAGGGGTGAAATGTTCCCTTTGTTTCTCCCTGTGAATGCACAGCTGTAGCTGTTTTCCCAGCTCAACATTCCATCTAACAAAGTACATGAATGTCTTTCAGTGGGAGGGCAAAAGTAAGAGACTTTAAAATAAAAAAAAAAAGATTTCTTTGTAATTCATCATTCAGGTCCAAACAGCTCAGCTTGTTGTGTTCAATTCCACAAATGTATGCCTGGCATAGCTTTCATGAAACTACAAGAACGCTCATCCTATTTCTGTTCACCAAGCCCCATCCCCAAATTCCTTTTTAACAGGAAAAGATAATTGATGTATATATATCAAATCTGGCCATACAATGTAAACATTTGGTAACCACAACTTCTCAGATTTTAAGAGCCAGTTTACACAAAGAGGGGAATAAAATGGCAAAGATGGACTTCAGTTTAAGTGTGTGTGTTGGTGGGGAAGGAGTGTACTGTTGATTTAGATAACAGTAACAGAAAAATCTCACTTTTCTTTAGAAAAATCAGCTTTTCAAAGAGGGAATTAGCCCAAAGCTTGTCTAGGCTTTCTCGAAAGTATGATCTCCCCTCACAAATCTGAAATGGAGCTTTCATCTTCCTTTCTTCTGCGTAATATGAAGGTTGGCTCTTCATTATCTCTTTAGTAATGGTAGGGTGGGTGTAGGAAGGTAGCACCTACCCCTCTCCTAGAAGAATGAAATATTCTAGAAAATATTAAAAAGGCAGAATATATTTTCCTAAAGGAGAAACATGCTATTGGAAAGCAGCCCCCACTTTTTTAATAGCTGGGCCAGCTTATCCACAATACAAAAGACCTTCACCCTCAGGACATGGTGGGATTATCCAACTCGCCACATGGCACAAACAAAACCCAAAAGCTTCAGCCAAATTTGAATCATGACCCATGGCCACAGGGGAGCCTACAGCCAATCAGGATACTTGCGCTTCCCACAGGAACAGGAAGCAATGTCATAGCCCAAGAGAGGGTATCAATCGAGCCCTCTCTGTTACCCATGTGCCTTTTTGCCCAGGACCTCAAACCATGTAGGCCTGTTCACCAATAAACCATCTTTCCAAATAACCTCCATGTTTCCTGTGTCATTATCCCCACTTGGAACCGAACCCAGATGATATTCAGCCAGGAGAATTTCTATAGCTGTATCTTGCATGCATGTCTCACTCTGCTTGTGACTGGCAGTAGGTGGCACTGCAGATGTGCTTTGAAATACAAAGGCAATAGAGAGATACACTGGAATCTACATTGGCTAGAAATAAATGCAAGACAATCTTGCTACCTTTGGCAGATCTGGATCTGCATGTCCTCTGGATTATTTTTTAGCAAGTGATGTTTGGTATTATGGGTGTTTTCTTTAAGAAGCCTTGCTTTAGTTCACTTCAGTTCCTGGATTGCAAATATAATCCATACTTGTATCCTCACATAAAATTTCCTTTCCTGTATTTTCTTATAAACCTTCCCAGTTTTTGTATTTTCCCAAAGAAAATAATGCCCTGCCCAATCATAGTTATAGTTTGAAAATAGCCCCCATCATTAGAATGTCTTCTGGAGATTTATGGCCACACGAGAAAGGCTGAAATCTCGTGGAATAAGGCAATCGTGTCAGCATTTTAGTAATTTTATTGGTTTCCTGATGCCATTTGGGAATGGTGTGGATGTTTACCATCCCTGGGACAGATCTGCCATCTCTGCTCCCATCAAAGTGGCTCCTTATCAATGTTTTCCTTTGTGCAGTTTGAGACAGCAGAAACATGTCCTTCTAAACTGTTTTTCTCATTGTGTCCTAATGCCTTCATCTTATCCCTGTTCTATGAAAAAGACACGATGAATTTAATGATACTGGGCCAAAAGTAATGACTTTCTGCATTCTGATGCTATCTAAAGGAGCCTCAGGTTATATAAAATAGGTCCATGTAGACAATTAATTTCACAGTGCATATGAATTGCCATGCACACAGTACTAACAGGTGGTATACTTTAAAGCAATAGTGGTTTTTACTGGGATTTTACTGCCCTCCACAGCTGCTTGCAAATTTGGGGAAGGATGCGAATTTGGCTCAGCATATTCCTGGCACACTTCAGATCACATTTTGCCCAGCTATCTGTAAATCTGGATCTCTGTAATACTCTCATATACAATCAGGGGATTGGACTGAATGGGAACAGAGGCACGATTAGAGTTAATTTCACACTGATAATTGTTTTTTTGCTACTCAGTGGATAGCAGTGAGGCTCTGAAATTCTGTAAGAACAACCAGCTTTCTACATTTGAAGTGTCTTCAGCTGGTGTTTCCAGTTCAAAGAATGCTAGGTTATAAACCATGGTATAAATCCCAGAGAAAAACAGAGAGGATAGTAGTTATCTAGATAGATTTGATTTGATCCGATGATCATTCTGTTGAGTCTGCATATTGACTTTTCAACATTTGGATGCCTAAGCCAGAATTTGCATGAGAAGCCTTACGGTCCTTACTATTTATTAAGTTGCCTTCATAATCCCCTGAAATAACACTGAAGTCTTATTTTAGCTTTGAAAAAACACTCAGCTGCCTGTTTGGTCAGTTTTTTGTGTAAAACCATTCCATTTTTTTCTTTACCTCCATTGAAAGAATGTCCTGGGATTTTCCCTGATCATATGGAAGAATCAAACTTTCCCCTTGCTACTAAATTTATCTTTTCACATGACTCCATCTAATTTTAACTCATTGCAAGTTTGGGGAATCTACAATTGTTTCTCCAATATGCATTTCTTTCCTGCAAAATCATGTATCTTCCGATGCAGTGCAATAGCTAGAGTGACCAGAGTAAGTTTGGATGCCCTTTTAAACTGTTTAAATTTATCATCCAGTCCTGCATCCGGGGAAGCTATTTTTCATTCCAAATGCTCTGAATTCTGCAGTAAAGCAAAAAATAAAATAAAAAATTGTTTAGCGTGGCTCTTTGGAGCTGTCCCAGCCACCGCACAACCCCAAAAGATCCAGTTTTTGTTTGATCTATTGCTGAAGCAGAATCTCTGTTTCCCCACCCTTCAGTCTATATGGGGTGTTATTCAAAGATTAGTTGCTAATCCTTTTTGATTTTTCACGGCTCTTTCATTTTGGAATGCAGTTCAGCAAGACAAGTCTGGTATTGTTCTTTGTGCAAAGGAAGAGATGTCCCAACCTGATCCCTAGAGGGCACCATATACACATGTAAACATGGGCTTGGGGCAGGTTTTGTCTGCCACACCTTCTCCCACCAAGAGACAAGAGGCCAAGAGACAAAATAGTTACTTCAAAGATTATTGAATGCTCCTTTGTTTTCCCCTTGTAATCCTTCCTAGATGGGGCTGTTAGCAAGCAACCAGGAATCTTTCAATTTTAACTAGGCAGTCTCCGTTTCTTGATTTTTCTTTAAGCTTGATTACTGAAAAAGGAGAAGGGGAAATCTGTCATCAAGAAATGCCCCTAAAGCAGAGGTGAAATTCAGCAGGTTCTAGCAGGTTCGCTAGAACAGGTAGTAAATTTTCTAAGCAGTTCGGAGAACCGTTTTTTTTTTTAGAAGAAATCTCCTTTTGTTTTTTCCCCCTACTTTACAGGGTTAATCCTGTAAGGAAGGCAGGGAAAAAACATTCTGGTGTTGTTTCTAGCCTAATCTTTATTGCCCTGCTTACAGAAACTGCCCACCCAGTAACATGACCCCCCCAGCCACGCCCACCAAGCCACGCCCACAGAACCGTTAATAAAAAAAAATTGAATTCCACTACTGCCCTAAAGAAATTTCCCCTGATTGCTCTACTGATGTTTCTTGTCTTTTTTATGACAGCAGCATATTGCATGGTCGAATGTTTTGGGTTGCTTGTATAGATGATTGTTTGGCATAAATGCTCAGGACAGTTTGGGGAGAGAGAGGGATTATTTTACTTCACTAGTTCCAAATTTACTGCCTGATTTGACTTCACAGAAATAACTAGGAGCCATTCTATTTCCTACATTTTTTTCCTGTATAATTTAGTGGAAGCTTCTGTTTTTTTTGGACATGATAAATATTAAGTATTTGTGTGAGTCAAGGAAATCTTTCTAGACACAAAATACTATTTGGAATCATTTCTCATTTTGCTTCTTTTTGCGTGCTTCAATTCTCCCGGCCGATTTTAGTCAACCTTGATATTTCCTGAGATGTGAAAGTTCTTCTTTTTAAAAAACAACAGACCTCAAATAAATCCCTTTTCTGCAAAGCCCTAAAATCCACAATAGAAATTTGAATAAAATTTGATTTGATTTGATAGTTGTTAAGAGCTGTGAGAAGTGATGTGTTATGTGTATGTGTGTATGTGAGAGATAATTTGGAAACCATTTATCCCAGTCACAGAGTCATATGAGGGGGTTATGCCAACACTTTGCCTCAAACATACATTTTATGAGGGATCTAACTATCATCATCTATATTTGTAAGAGGATTTTGTTTAGAAATCTGGATTTTGAAAGGTGAAGGGTGAAATGAACACTTTGAAGCAGTTGCATCCAACCCTCAGCTTGCACAGATACCTTATACCACTGATGCAAAATACCAGAAAAGCTCACATTAAGTTTCAGGTGTTAATGCCATGTGCTGTGTGCATCAGACATGCCCTGAATCACACTGTTCTTCAAATCCAGATTTCTGCACAACCCTACTTAGAAAGACGGTTTTCTAAATTATCCACAAATCCACTCAGCCCTGGTCTGAAGAAAGATCACTAACAATTTCCAAGGAGCTTCATTGTCATGCCACTCACCTGTATCTCATTATCCATCTGCAGCTAAAACTGCCTGAGGATAGATTGATATGCTGCAGGCAGGTAATGTGAAGGCTGTTGATGCAGAGGATAACAATCTGAAATAGTATGTTTTGTATTGGTAATCGCAAGGATCCAAATTGTTCTATTAGTATCCTATGGACTGTTAAAGGGGGGGAAGGACTGGTCCTCCATCAAACTAGAGCAGGGGTCCCCAACCCCTGGTCTGTGGACCAGCACTGGGCCGCAGCATGCCAGAACCCAGGCCCCACAAACAAATTAAGCCCCATTCACAGGATGCAGGCAACACCTGAAACCACTCCCCTTCTGGTCCCCAGAAAAACCTCTGTCCATAGAACCGATCCCTGGTACCCAAAAGATTGGAGGCCACTGATCTAGAGAGTGTAAAACTCCAATTGACTGACTTATCCCTGGCTTTTATTGGATGTCTAATTGAAAAGACTTCCAATCAGAATAGAGCTAGAAGGGACCATGGAGGTCTTCTAGTCCAACCCCTTGAGGCAGCAGATCCTATACAGTTTGAGGCAAGTGGCTGCTCAGCCTGTTCTTAAAAACCTCCAATGATGAAGCACCCACAACAGCTGTTCCACTGGTTAATGGTTCTGTTAGGAAGTCGCTTCTCTCCTTGATTAGTTTCCATCCATTGTTTCTTGTCTTGCCTTCTGGTACTTAAGTTGATCTCCTCTTCTTTATGGCAGCCCCTCTAATATTGGAATGCTGCTAACCTGTCACTCCTAGTCCTTCTTTTCTCTAGAGTAGCATACCCAGTTACTGCAACCATTCTTCATATGTTTTAGTCTCCAGGCTTTTAATCACCTTCGTTACTCTTTGCACTTTTATCCCCAAAGTTTCAATATCTTTTTTTGTAATGTGGTGACCAAAACTGGATTCAGTATTCCAGGTGTGGCCTTACTAAGGCTTTATAAAGTGGTACTAATACTTCATGTGATTTTGATTCTGTGTGCTTGTTTATACAACCAAGGATTGTACTGGCTTTTTTGGCTGAAGCAGTTTGTGCCCAAATCATGTATTTTTTGGGCCGGGGGTAAGCTGGGAACGCAGTGGCTCAGTGGCTAAGACACTGAGCTTGTTAATCAGAAAGGCTGGCAGTTTGGTGGTTCAAATCCCTAGTGCTGCATAATGGAGTGAGCTCCTGTTACTTGCCCCAGCTTCTGCCAACATACAGTTTGAAAGTATGTAAGAATGCAAATAGAACAACAGGGACCATCTTGGTGGGAAGGTAACAGCGCTCTGTGCATCTTTGGTGTTTAGTCATGCCAGCCACATGACCACGGAATCATCATCAGACGGTGCTGGCTCTTCTGCTTAGAAATGGAGATGAGCACCATCCACTAGAGTCAGGAATGATTAACATGTACTGTATGTGTTAGGGGAACATTTACCTTAAGCTGGGGAGGACGGTGGCACACAACAATCTTATCCTGTTCATCTCATTAAATCACCCTGGGGTCTCCTGCACATTTTCCTTTAAATGTGGCCCATTCTGAACAGAACTGGCAAATCTGACACAAGTTAATTTCAGATTCTTAAAAAGTTTGCTTTCTTTCACACCCCTCCCTCTCCTGCCTTTCTTGTATTTCCTTTCCAGTAGCTTCCTACTTGAGTATAGCGTACAGTTCCCACACTGATCCTGATTGTTAAACCCTTCTCAAATTCCAGCTCTTCAACAGCCCTTACCCAGATGTTGCATACATCTGGACATTCACTAGATGGCAGTCAAGAGATTATTTCTTGCCAGCTTTAGGATGGAAGGAGAACACATTAATTATATGGATATTGCCAATGTAGTTTAATGGAATGCCTATTGTTGCTGGTTTTGTTTTCACAACATCAGGAATATTTATATGGTGATTAGACTTTGGGTTTATTCATCTACTTTTTAAAAACATCTCTGAGTTCCACCTATCAGAACCTGGGACACCCATATAGCACTCAAGAATTCAGAGCTTAGGAATGTATTCTATACAGCAGAATTGACTGTTGATAATCCAGTTCATGAGAATCCACTCATTAATCCATTAATATTCATTTTAGTAATGTAATTTGGGCAACTGGTGAGTGAGCCACACTGTTAGTATTACTTGAACTATTGGGAAGCAAACTGCTCTCCACTATGATTAATTTCTGGTTTTCCCTAGTTTCTTCTGTGCCTGATTTAAAGTTATATTGCATTACCATGTTTTTCAACGGAAGTTTCAAGAGTGTTATCCAACTCTTTCATCTGGAAGGTATGTTTACCTTTCCTGAATGGAATGCAGCCCATCCAGGTTAAGTTATTCATTGACTTGAAACCTTTCTCAATCAACAGTGGTTGAAATATCGAAGTAACAGCACAGTGTAGCCAGAGCAACATTTCTCTTGTTTGGCTGGTGTTTGCAATCACGTAAATAGTAAAGGCAACATAACAAGAACATAAGTAGTTTTCTGGTGCATCAACTTGAAGAGCTTCTTGTACCTTTTATCACACATATCTGGAATATTTTTTTTTTCATATTGGAAACACTTGCTGTAACACAATGTATTAGCAATTGCCTCTTCTATGGAAAAATAGCATGCAACTAGTTTGATGGCTTCATTTTGGACAATGGTTTTACCTAAGTTGAGAAATCCTTGGGCTAAATCCCAGAGACCTTCTATGTAAACTCTGGCCACTCCATGCTGTCTCCCCCTTCCTGCCTACAAATGTCCCTTTCTCAAGGAGAATAAGTTAGGTAGTCCTAGGTGAAGGAAAACAGTTTCTAATATGATTACACCCCTCCCTCCAAAGATTTGTACGGTGCTGAATTTTGGTTCCTTGGATTCATATTTTATTAACTAAAATCATACACATTGAAGATTATCCCTTGTTTCTTAAAGACAGACAAAAGCTATGTCATTAGTTTGCCACAAAGTGCTACAGCTGCAAATAATTTGATGTTTTGATTTGTATTGGATTGTACGAAATAATAAATTAGCAAAATGTCTTGCTATTTGGTGGGGTGATTTGGTATATGGTATATATACAGAGGATGAGTTTGCATGGAGAAGGGATTCCATGAAGATTCATGACACTACTTATCTATGCAGTTCCATCCTGCACTCTGTTTATCGGGGTTATCAGCCTTTCGATGAAGTGTGCAAGCTCAGAGGACTGGTTGGGGAGAGAAAATTTTGGACACATTAATCCAAGCTGAATGCCAAGATTTCGAGAGGAATAAATGACAGTTTTTTTCCGGTAATTTTTTTCCCATCATTTCCTTTTTAAATAGCTTAGGACTTTATTTAGCACAGCCATATTTTAATACAATACACATACACATACACAAGGGTATTGCATTTAATGCCATCAAATGAGTCGATTCTCACTGAATGGATATTTGAGCCACAGAAAGTGAGCAAAATGAACAGTATGGGTACAGAAGCAGAGAGCTAGGTCTTACTCAAGTTTAGTGTCTAGTTATTGTGAAGACCTTTGAATTCTTATCTGATAACTGTAGAGGAGCCACCCCATAGATTAGATGACAATGTAAGTAACAATGCAGATAACATCTTACAAATGACTCAGTGCTTGTTTCTTTTGTCACTTAGGAACAGCAACACAAAGGCAGTGAAAATTATAATCCTAATACTTGAGGTACTTCCTACCAAGGGGAGAGGACTTTACTCTCCATGGTAAAGTTCAGTTTGTTCACCTCCCTTCAATAGCATAATACATTAGCTTGTGCATAGAAATATTAAGGTGAACACAACACTATGGATCCTTAAACACCCTGTTTACTGTTTTCTTTATCAAGATTAAGGAACGTGAAATAACCATTGTTAGGACAATCACCCAACTTTTTTGGCCTTTTTCTCTCCTAATTTCCCATACAGCTGTCTTCCTCGGTGCAGTTTTGCATAAAGTTGCAAAGTAAGTTGCACAAAGTTTGTGTCAGAAGCATTCTTTCCCTTCTTCAACTTGTTTCTGTATTGCATGTTTGCTTAGGAAGAAGTTACAGTGAATTCATTTGATCCCTAGGAGTCAAAAACTACTTGATGGCACATAAACAACCAACCAACCAGTTCTATATATCTATGCATAAATTGCAGTTACTTGTTCTTAGTTCCCATCATTTGATCTAGCTTTATCTGTGACATTAGGATTGCTCATGTTATAAAACTCTGTGTTTCTGGTACCCACACCTAATACTAGGAATTGCATTCCATTCCATGGCAAGTAAATGATAGAAAGCTAAGAGATCAATTAGAGGTTTGTGGGATTGTAGGAAGAGAACTCTGCTAATTTATGGTAGCAAAAAACTCAGAAGTCATCAAAGGTCCTAGTGCAAAAGAAGCCAATTATTCAGCCATTTTGTTCAGCAATTGAAATGTTCTCCTTTTCGTGGATTCTAGCACTACTTTTGACCATGTTTGCCTATTGATTGGCTTTGTTACATTTATTCCAAAGCAATCTTTCAATCCCTGTCTGTACTGCATTATGACACAGCCCCATATGCAGTACAACATCTGACTGGTGGAATCAGACGTGTGGCTTGCCATCTTCATTTTTAAAGATCGTGGTTTGCTCTTAGTGATTTTTCTGAAATGGCCAAAAGGTCATATAATTCTTGTTCATGTCAGAAATGATGAATAGCTGGTTAATTGATGGAGAACAGGGAGACAAATAACATTAATACAACGTTTGGATTAAATATAAATAACTGGATTTTGGAATTAAATATAAATAACTCTGTTTTGGAAGTAGTTCATTTTCATACTTATCAAATTCAATCCTACAACAAACCTGAGACTCAGGCCCTTAACTTTTGTACCATCACAGATAGGAATATGGGGATGAAAAATGTAACTTCTCTCCCAACGAGCTCAACCAACTAACTATACTATGTTTAAGATGTACTTGTAATTTCTTATCCATTTTTTAAGCTCTGACCACCAGAGTCCTAATCCTTGAATATCAGCATCCAATTTCAGTTTTATAATTCCAGTTATTTTGAAAATACAAGAAAAGGCATATGCCACTATCTAGGTTTATATAAATATACAAAAAATATTCACCCACCTGTTGCCATGTCCCCAGAATGCTAGCATAAATGTAATGTGGTTATGTTTTGATAGACAATATGAGCGGAATTTGGGCAAACCGCCACTAGCTTGTTTTCAACTATACTTTTCACATTTCCCCTCTCCTCCTTATTCTGCATGCAAATTGCTATACAAAACTATAAGAGTTAAATGATTCTGATTAATATTTCTACCCATTCCTAGCCACACGTTTACCGTCACTGAAAAGCAAGCATGAGATTTCTTTTCAATTATCTGCAGCTGAATTGCTATCAGCAGTTCAAAGGCTTGAGTGAAGATTTAAACTTGAAACTGTGCTCAGAGATTACAATCAAAGATAAAAGGATGCACGGCATTGGATTCTACAATGGTCAGGCAATGTACAAAGCCTCTGGATTGTGCTTATCCATCTGCATCGGTGTGCAAATAATAGAAATGAAACAACCTGAGGGAATGCTGAGGCATACAAGACAAAACAGATTAATAACAGACTCAGCTAAAAACAGCGCCTTTGAGAACTGGCTGGTGAGTTTTCACTGACCATGCTGGTGTCCATTAAGGTTTGCAAAAGCCTTCAAAGCACATGAAAAAAAAATATTTTTTGCCTTTAAGAATTCAGTGGATCAATTCAAAAGAGGTTTCTTGAAATCAACCCAAAGATCAGCAGTGAAGTAGACTAACTGGCTTCCATCTAATAAGCTTTCTTGCTGTTTGCTTTAATGCATATTTAAACTTTGGTATAATATATGTAAATAACAGAAAAAAATACAACAAACAACATATAGCAAATAATACTGGTTAAAAATTATATACTGTTGGTTTATGTTTTGTAGCAGTTAATGTCTGTACTATAACTGCAATATTAGCCCCTCACCATAAAGTATAGCATTAAAAAATTTGAATAATGTTCTGAACATGACTCACAAATTATAATAGCCAAAGAAGATTGGGTCAGCATCTTCAAGCCTGCAGAATCCTATGTCTTATTGTTATGTCGATAACAATGGATTCCCATCCACAATCCATCAGTCTTTAGATGAACTCAAGCTTCTAGAATGTGGTATCTGATTCCTATTCATGTGTTTGTGAGACACTTTGTGAATGGTTGTGATAATAATAACATTTCACCAGAAGAAAAGTAGTGATACACATCAGAACAAACCTCGTAGGCCAAGGTAATGGGATGTGAGGATGCTGGCTTTTCATTCATTTCTGTTGTCATGGCTTACACAAGGTTTATTCATTGCAACTTAATTTGTGTTGCTGCAGCTTCTAGAAACTTCCGACTGATTTTCTCTTTCACCACTTTTTCCCCTTTCAGAACTGTGACTTTCGTATCGACCCCTTTCTAGAACATCTTCAACCTTGTCACTGTCAGTTCTAGGGTGTGATGTAACTGCACATTTATAACTGTAGTTTCTAGAAATCATGCCCTCTGCACATTTTTCGTTTTCTTTGTCACAACAAGTAGAAATATTAGACTCTTGGATATCTTTGCTTTCTTCACTGGAGCTTCTTGACAATAGATCAGCTGCTTTAAAGCTCCCACTTTCTCCACTGTGACTTCTGGAAAAGCTATGTTCGGCAGCATCTTCCTTTTTTCTGTGAACCTGAATAGGAGTGGAGGTCTCTACAGGACTTATACTGTCACTGAGATTTCTAGAGGACCTGCCTGCTTGCTCATGTTCAATTCTGGAATGATCAGATGGTAAGACAGCTTCTTTTGCATTTCTGACACCATAATCTGGACATCTTTTATCCCCATGACTTTCTCTGATTTCTTTACTAAATCCTCCTCTTCTGCTGCTTTGACCTCTGGAGGAATCACCTTCCAAAATGCCTCTGTTGATTCTAGAAACCACAGCTTTAACGAAACCTTCACTTCCATCAGTCAGACTGCTAGAGTAGTCAGTTTTATCTGGAACACTGTGAGGTCTGGCGAACACACTTTGAGTTAAACCTCCTTTTCTGTTGGTGTAATTTTTAGAAAAACCACTCTCTGATTTGCTTTTTCTCCCATATTCAAAAAGGGCAGGATTGTTACCTGGGATCTCTGTTGTGTGGAGTCCAGAAAGTTCACGCAGTGAAAGCTCTTCATTTCTGGGACTAGGATCTCCTGAAATATTACTTTCCAAAGCACTTTTTCTTGCATTACTATGAATTTTTAAATCCGTCTCCTCACACAGATCTTCATCTACACTAGTAGGACTTCTGATAAACACACTGTCACTTAAAGTTGTACTTGGGGTTGTAAAGCCACCATCCTTTGAGACAGATTTTTTCTCACCACTAAGGCTCCCAGAAACACTACCCTCTACGTAGGCTGTGTTACTATTATGGGGGTAATTATGAAGGTGTACCGGTGTACCTTCAGTGTGGCCTTGACTAAAGATAGTATCTGTAGAGTCTTGACTTTGGTCTCTTTGTATTTTAGAAAAGTCATCCGATGAGTTATTTCTGCTGGCTTCGTTGTTGCTTTCAGAAATGCCACCTACAGGGACTCCACCATCTTCAGCGCTCCTTGTTCTAGAAAGTATAGGTCCAGCAAATACTTCATGGCTGCCTCTAGATTCAGGTTCATCATTCTGGCTTCTAGATAGGCTGTCCCTGTTTGTCTCATTGTGAGTTCCAGAAATGCCACCTTCAAGGATCCCATCGTCTTTAGCATTTGTGGTTGTGGAAACAGGTTCAACATATCCTTCATTTTCATGAACATTTCCACATTCCTTTTCATCACTGTGGCTTCTAGAAAGCCAGCCTTCTACGTAGGACGCACTAGTCCCACTGTAGCTTCTAAAAAGGCTGTCTTCTGAGATACCACCGCTTAGACTTCTAGGAAAAGCATTCTCTGTAAACTCTCTGCTGCCTTGGCTTTGAGACTGGTAACCAACTGGTACACTTTCTTTTCTACAACTATGGTATCTACATCCAGAGGAATTACTGCTTTCCCCACTTTGAGTTCTGGAAAATTTGGCGGACAAAAATTCTGTGCTTCTGTGACTTGGACTTCCAAAATGAGAGCCTTCTTGGATATTGTCATGCGTCTCACTGTGGGCTCTGGCAAATTGAGTCTCCGGCAGGGCTCCATTTTCATTGTGACTTCTAGAAAGTCCAGTTACCAAGCTGCTTCCACTATGGATCATTTTATTTGTAAAATCTTTTGCTCCTGATGCCACATCTGGGACATTTGTGATGCCACAGTTGGATAAAACTGCAAAGGCAAAATACAAAACACAGGTTTTTTTTCCTTTTTAATGTTATTTTCTATTTTATTTTTGCTTTCAGTACTCATACATCTGAATTAACATAATTTTGAAGAACATTCCACAAGTTTTTGATGTTGTATCCCACTAGCTTTGCATAATCTCAACTCATTCAGTTCTTCAACATTTGGGTAAGCAAATGAGACTTGAGCAAATGTTTGATGACTTTTTAAAAAAATGATCATTTCAAAGAAATATTAAAGAACAAACTTACGGGATTTTGGTCTGGAGTAAATTTTGCTAATGAATGCAGGCGATGGAGACTCCATGCTGTGATTAAAACAACAACAAATTAGCTCAGTTTTACTATAAAATACTGGTTTTTGGAAGAAGCATATAGTAATATAAGCAAAACTTAAAAATAAGGATCTTAGGAACCTTCCTAAGTTCTTGAAACTTTGAGGGTTCCCATCCTAGAAAACTAAACAGTTTCTAGAACAACGGATGCTTGCTGCCAGGATAAAAAAACCCTAATTTTACCCTGATCTATCCTTAAGAATTGCATATATATGTAAAGAATTATTTGTCAGTGGCACCTTCACCTTTTTCTTTTTAGCATTTACAAAATAGGTGATAGTAAATACAAAGCTCTTTGGAATTCTTGGATCTTTAGAATTCCAAGGAACAGGCATCTTGGAATTCTAAGCACCCAGAAGATTCTAAGATTCTCCCCTCCTCATCACCACAGATGCAGACTGGTCCACCAAGCTGGAAAGGTTAGAGACCGCTGCCATAAAAGATATACAACAATAAATGTCTGGATATCATGAAAGCATGCAGACAGCTAGAGAAAAAAAAAACCTGTATTTTTGAATTAAGTTTTGAACTAATCTTAGGCTTTAGTGCTATGCGCTCTGCATAGCAGCTGCAGAACTTATGCCTTTTAATAAAAAAAATGTTATTTGTACAAAGTGCTACCAGACTTCTGATGATTTAGTGACCAAAGTTTTTAGGTTTCAGTATCTAAAGTCAATATCTAATGCTAGAACTTGCAGGATCTAGAATGTTAGTTCTTCAGGCAGAAGTTACTAATTGTACATTGTAGTGTCTGTATCAAAGAAACGATATAGTTTTCTCAGAACATAAAGTACTATAAACCTGGGGAATGTTTCAGTTTTTCTATTCAAAATCTGAATCTGATGTCTGAAATGCAAAGTCACACTCTGAATATATTTTCTTTAGATGTTGACATTCATGCACCACAACATTTCCTGATTTTTTAATTTTAGTTTGGTGTTGAAAAAAAAAAATTCTGATGTGACATGCTGTAGGCATCAGATGCTTGAATATGAAATAATTTCTGAAGGAAGTTCAATCTCCCAGGAGAATTTTGAACAGATATTTTGGAGGCAAATTAACCTAAGCTCTACTTTCTTTTCAGTCTATATATCCAGAAGCTTCAAATAAACAATCTCACCTGATTTCTTCTCCTTCTACTAGTTTCCTGTAAGTGAGAATCTCAATGTCCAAAGCCAGCTTGGTATTCATCAGCTCTTGATACTCCTTAACCAGCTGAGCCAAGTCTTGCCTGGCATTGTAAAGGGCATCTTCCAATTTTGCCAGTTTTGCTTTGGCATCATTGAGAGCTGTTTCTCCTTGTAGACCAACATCTTTGATGTTATCCTCTAAATGTAGACACTGAGTACACAGAACATCACAAGTAAGGGAAACAGCTTGGTGATCTTTCAAGTGATCCCTATTTCACCCCCTTCTTCCCATTTGAAATAAATGCAAAGCCGAACCGGGAAGGGGACAAAAATGTCTTTACTCCGGCATGTCACTACTTATCAGTAGTAGATATAAATTGTGGCAAATCTCCAAGCACACAGACAATCATAGAGAAACGCCTGCTCATGTATCTTCACCAGCTCATTACTGCCACTTGCAATTTTCCTTTATTACCCCATAAACTTTAATATACAGGAATAGCTTGGTTGTTGCTATTAGCTTGGATAACCATCAAATTTGAATACCTCTAAGCCATACAGGAAAAGGAAAAACATACATAATTATATTTCTTAATCAGATACTACATCAACCACACCAGGTAAATAAACAAAGCTGAGTGGGCAAATATGGCCAGATGAGCTTCCTGGACTTAAATTCTCTGGTAGTAATTTTTCTCTCCTTTGTTTCTTTGAGATATTAATATTCAAAATCTCTGTCATAAATGCAGACATTCCTGTGGACCATCTCTCCCAGCCTGGTTTCTACCAAATATTTTGGGCCTCCTCTGGCTGGGGATGATGGAAACTGATAATTATCATCTGTGGCGGCTCACTGATGGAGGAGTAAATTTACTAATTTACATGGTATTTAACTGCTATCATGGCACCCTCAACATACATAATGACCTCATACAAACCCAAATTAAACATACCTATACCTACTCCTATACTTATTTTATATTTCATATTTCTGAACCACCCATCTCCCTCAAATATATCTACAGTTATATACATGTGATCTCTCTTCTGAGAGCCAGTTTGGTCTAGTGGTTAAAGCATCACACTAGGATACTCTTAGTTCCAGTCCTGCCTTAGGCACAAAGCCAGATGGATGATCTTGAGCCAACCACTCACTCTTAGCCCTAGGAAGAAGGAAAGGGCAAGTCACTTCCAAAATCTTGCCCAGAAAATTACAGGGACTAAGCCAGGCAGTTGCCAGGAGTCAACACTGAATTGAAGGAAATAAAAAACCCCAAACAAACATATTCTCATGTGATCACAAACACTTAAATGGTCTTGCACAAAAACTTTCAAAACGAGATGGAATAACCAGAAACTTATATAATGTATACCTTTATGGGATTTTGGTCATGTTTATTTTATTTTTAGTTCTTTTTTTTTATACCTAGACTATTGCATAGGTTTTATTTGCATATTTCTATGTTATTTGGGGAGGATTGTGATTTTGCAATATTCTTCCAGTTCATATTCTTACCTGGCTTTTCAGAGAGACAATGCAAGATCTCAGTTTTTGGATCTGTATATTTAACTCAGCAATCACCCTCCGGTCATTAAGGAGATGGTCCCCATACTTAGCACATAACACTTCCCTTTCGTTCAGCTGAAGGTGAGAATTAAAATAATATTACACACAGTAATGGCCCTTTCCTCTTTCAACACCCACAGCATGGAATATAAAACCAAAAACTCCCTCAAACCATTTCTTTAATCTTAATCTTTAATTAATTAAATTTGTGATCTACAAGGGCCATATTCACTAAAATCAAACACTCTGCTTTAAACTTCTAGAGCTCTAGACTCAACATGCCCAGACCATATACAGTAACATTAGATTTCTGACTAAAACAGTATAATGAAATGCTTTATAACTGTATATTAATTTATTTTCTGCTTTCTTATCCACATTCATATAAATGCTCCTATTTTCCTCTCTGTTCTCATTCCTTGCCTCATTATTGTATTTGATCCAGATTTTTTTTTTAAACCAGATTTTATTTCTTTCTTGACATAGTTGAAGCTCATTGCTATATTTTCTGTCAGCCTCCATTTTCTATTTCTTTGTATATGGTTTTAAGTTCAGTTAGGCATGGAGGGCTATGACAAAACCAAGTGTCTATAAATTATTCTCCTTTTCAGTGGTATACATTACAACTGAGGTTCACAAGAAGCACTTTGGACAATTTTCAACAGTACATGAATGTATACCTTGTGTCGGGTGAGTGCCTCCAACTCTTCCCAGCTTTTCATAGCCAAATCTTCATATTGAGCTCTCACATCCTCCACAATCTGGTGGGGGTCAGGAATGTATCTGTTGTTGTCAATTCCCAGCACAACTGAAACATCTTTAACCTGGGACATCACTTCCTCAAGCTCCTGGATCAAAAGGACAGGGGCTGAGATTAATATGCAAATCATACATTAAATCTTCAGTGGTTAGATCTTGCAACTCAGCACTGGAAGCTCAACAATGAATGGATATACTGTTAATTAATATTACGCATCCGGGTTTTTTTCTTTTGTTTTTAGTATGTCTCATACATTATCATTAGTAATACATGATGGCAAAATATGGTAGATTGGTATTATTATCCAAAACACAGATCTGAAATTCTATAATGGAGATCTACAAAGAAATTATTTTCTGGCTAAGGAAGAAAGCTCAGGAGGAGGAGATTTCCAACTCATATTCTTGTAGCAGCATAAAAAAAGCAAGGTGAATAAAGAGCAGATTTAATACAATTTAAAAAGATTAATGCTGTGATCTAGATTTTCTTTTTTTGAAAATGAGAAACTTCTCCAGAGGGAAGAAAGCAGAGTGAGCAATCATCCCCTAAGTTATCTTATAAACCAGTGGTGGTGAACCTTTTTCTTACCAAGTGCCAAAAAGTACATGCTTTGTGCATGCCATCTGCACTTGGGTACGGCTCCTCCACATTTGCTGCATGCGCAACTGCACCATCTGCACATGTGTGTGGCTTTTGCACATGCAATGCATGCATGCTGCATGCAAGTACTCACACACGCATGAACAATCACACATGCATGCCCAGGAGAGCTCCGAAGACTAGCTGGGTCTCCAGAATTGCTCGCGTGCGCATGCGCAATTACACACATGCACAGTGGAGGCCCAAAGACCAGTTGGGTCTCTGCAATCGTGCATGCGCGCATGCGCAATCACACACACATGCTCAGCTGGAGGTAAATTGGTCGACAGCTCGTGTGCCCAGCAAGATGGCTCTGCGTGCCACCTGTGGCATGCGTGCCATAGCTTCGCCATCACGGTTATAAACCATCTCAGAACAAATAGATTATCATTCAAAAGTTATTTATGGCCTGAAGACAATGCAATAACTATAAAAGAAATGCAATGTATTCCACCCTTGCTGTCCTTCCATGTTATTTTTTTATTTATAAAGCAACTCTCTTATCTCTGGCGGATATTCAAAGTGGCTGATGTTATCATGATAAAAAGGGACAGGCTTCAAGGTCAGTTCCAAAGAAGGCAGATTCTCCAGCATAGCAACTTTCACAGGAAACCTTGCAGTGAGCAAACCACACAGACACATCCTTGTGTCACGGACAGGCAGGCAAGACCCTGCATGAAGATTCTGAAATCAGAACCCTTTGAATGTTTGGCTAGTCCTAATGTCCTACTTTCTTGAGTTTTTACTTGTCTCCAGTCAAAATTGATTTATGATAGCAAGGCTTTACAGGCCTCATCACAGGAAGAAAAAAAAAAAAAGCTGCAGCATTAGAACTTTTTTGTAGTGATTCTCAGCCTACTTGGAAGGATCAAAAGCAAGAAAGGAAGGCCTGGTTTGCCTATCAGTAGAAAAAGAGCCACCTGCCATCCTGGTATGTAAGGCAGTAGTGGAATTCAATTTTTTTTACTACCGGTTCTGTGGGCGAGGCTTGGTGGGTGTGGCTGGTGGGGTCATGTGACTGGGTGGACAGTTTCTGTAAGCAGGGCAATAAAGATTAGGTTAGAAACAACCCCAGAATGGTTTTTACCTGCCTTCCTTACAGGATTAACCCTGTAAAGTGGGAAAAAACAAAAGGAGATTTCTTCTAACAACTGATTCTCCGAACTGCTTAGGAAATTTACTATTGATTCTAGTGAACCTGTTAGAATGTGCTGAATTTCACCTCTGACATAAGGGAATGGATTATCTCAGTTCCTAGGATACAGGCCACCTGCATTTAAATGGAACTTATTTTTACATTCATTCTACATCATTTGAGAACATAGCACTCTGGTCACAGGGTTTATTGCCTTTGAAGCAATTAAGATTGTCAATTTTGGGAAGCAGCCAAGACACGATGTCAAGGCAGAGGCAGGGTAGGTTCATGACAAAGCGTGGTAGAATCTGGTTTATGATGAGAGGAGCTGGAAATGTGGCTTGTCAGCAACTATGCAGTATTGATTGCCTAATGTTGTTTACTAAAGTGAATCAGCAAAATGCTTGCTGGGTGATTTGCCTCTTTTAGAGCTATTGGTTGGTTACATGACTCAGTTATCTCATATGATAAAGGAGAGGAGAAAATTTTAAAGTTCATAAGTATAATCACAGTTTTACTTAACAACAGCTTCACTTAAGGTCCAGGTTATGATCACTAAGCGAGGACTCAGGCACCCAAGTACTTCATTCCTACAACTAAAAGCAACTAAAAATCTACAATGTCTACCTAAAATTTCTTTCCTTTTCCTGATCTGTTTTGAAATCTGTTTTTTTTTAAATTAATTAAGTACATAGCAATAAGTCATATGGGCCCAAAAGACATTATTACTCTACCAAGGGCATATTACCTGTTGTATTTTATCCATTAAGACTAATTCATCAATCCAGCTGCATCCATTTTAGATGCATGCAACAGAAATACATGCCGGCAATGGAAGTTGATTGTCCTCTAGGTGAGGAGCTATGGTAGACTAGGTTCCCCCGTTCCCACCAAGATCAGTACCACAAGTACCATCACACCAAGGAAGTGGGTTCTGGATGATGAAAATCTCCAGAAGGAAAGAATGATAAGGAGATTACCCATTTTGACTCTGGATAGCTGCTCCTCCAGGGAGACCACAAGAATTAAGTTTTTTGTGCTCATCCATCAGTTGAGCAGCTTGGGAGTTAAGGAAATATCAATCTGCCCATAACCACTATGCAGCCTTTATAGATATATAAGTGGCAACAAGCCTCACTTTCTTAAACTCTTTGGATATAATTAATTTACAACCTGAGAGAAATATTCCAAATGGCAGAAAAGAACAAAGACATTAAGTGAATTGCATTCTGTTTGGAATTAAGAATATTATCTTAAAAGCATAATGCTTAGTGGATAAAGAGGATATTAATTTTAGAAAACAGAAGAATAATTTTTTTCTGGTGAAAATGTCTGTGAAAACAATAACACTAATGGAAAGGACCTTAGTGGGAATATTGATTGTTTATTATTAAGGAAAGTAGCTTGTTGGAGTTTACAAAACAAACAGGATAGCATGAGTTGGACTATGTAATATAACTACAAAGAGTTAATTGGAATGAAATGGTTAGACAAAGAAAAACCAAACAGAAAAAAAGGAAAAGCTTATCTTTTACCTGCACTCTAGTAATCCACAAACTTTCACTTTCTCATATAGCAAGTACAAGAAAGGAAGCAAAATTAGGAGAAGGAAGGAGAGGTTCAGTACAACCATACAGATAAGGGCATTTTAGCAGATTTATTAGAGAAAATTTTTGAGGATGTGGCAAGAAGATAACTGCAATGGATGGATGCCAATTGTTTTGATGCATTTAAAAAGGGAATGGGAGAAGGATTTGCAGGAATGAAAATGGATATGAAAGAGGAAATCAAGAAGATTGAAGAATCTGTATGACAATTAACTGCAGATCTAAAATAAATTAATGTCAAGGTGGAAGATTTGAAAAGTAAAACAAGTTATAAATAGAGAGATGGAGAAAGATTTGGACAATATAGCATTACTGGAACTAAGAGAAAAAGAATTTAGATTGAATCCAAAAGAACATTGAGAGGATACAAGAGAAAATATTGTTAAATCCCTGTCTAATTTCCTGGATTGGGAGAAAAGTGATGTTGAGGCAGCGATTGGTAAAGTTTACGGGATTAATACATTATTTGCAAAATTAAATTTTTTTCCTAAGGGATTCCTTGTTCACTTTGTCAAGACTAGAGAAGAGTTTTGCTTCAATGGGTCATAAAACTTAGCTTTTTCTCCAAGCCTCGTTTTAGGGGGCATGGTGAAAATGTTTTGAGCTACGCAATCAAACATTACACAAAATTAAACATTAAGATGTACAGTTCTATTCTCTACATTCAAAGAATTGTACCTAATTAGTCAAACCAATTAGGGATTAAACACATCTCTATTCCGTAGGGCAGGCAATGTAGAGAAGGTCTGCTTCCTGGGCCCCCTCAGATGGCACTGATGGATTGGACAGGATGACTAGAAACTATAGGAGACATTTCCTTAGACAACAAGGCTCTAAACCCATGATGGCGAACCTATGGCATCAGTGCCACAGGTGGCACATAGAGCCATCTTTCTGGGCAACGAGCTGTCGACCAATTTACCTCCAGCTGAGCATGCACATGAGATTGCACATGCACGCATGCACGATTGCAGAGACCCAGCTGGTCTTCGGGCTTTTGCTGTGCATGTGCGCAATTGCAGCAGGAAATCCAGCTGGTCTTCAGAGCTCTCCTTCACATGCACACGTGATTGCTCATGTGTGCGTGAGTGCCTGCACGCAGCATGCATGCATTGCATGTGCAAAAGCTGCATGTATGCACAGATGGTGCTGTTGCACATGTGTGTAGCGAACATGGAGGAGCCGCACACAAGTGTGGATGGCACGTGCACAGCACATATTTTTCGGCACTCAGCAAGTAAAAGGTTTGCCACCACTGCTCTATCCCATGAAGGTCTTTACAAATGACAATCATCACCTTGAATTGCACCTAGAAATCACCTGCTAATCAGCACAGCACACAAAACAAAGGTGTTCCATGAGTTATGGCATGTCTTTAACTTCCTATGTGACCCCATTCTAATCAATTGCAGTTTCTAAGTTTCCAAAGGCAGCCCAATGTAGTGCCCATTGCAATACTGTAAACATGTGATGACCAAGGAGTGGGTAAACACCTAAAATGTCTCCCGTCCCAGGAAGAAGAGCAATGGGTAATAGCTTTCCTGGCCAAAGTTATCACCTGCTGCCTTGAGGGGCACTGAGAATCCAATTAGCATGCCTTGAAAATCTAGGACTCTTGTTCACCCAGCTGTGCTGCCTCTTGAAAATGCCCTCTGATATTGCAAACAGATGTTCAAATTTATTGATAGAAATCTAAAAAATTGAGACTTTACTACAAAGAACCAAGAGTCACAGGATGCTGAGATTAATGTAATGTAATTAAGGGAGATACAAGCTGACCAAAGATATGTATATATGGGTTAGGATGACAGAGAGATTACTACTAATATTATTTTTTCCCTTCTGATTGATGATATTTGTCCCCCCGTCCCCCCAAAACACTGTTTTTTGCTATAGCAAGAGACAAAACAATAATTGCTAATGTCACTGAATTGGGAAGTGGCCTATGG
The DNA here is from genome assembly GCA_017656035.1 of Myanophis thanlyinensis. Lineage (NCBI taxonomy): Eukaryota > Metazoa > Chordata > Lepidosauria > Squamata > Homalopsidae > Myanophis > Myanophis thanlyinensis. Next base: position 23,810 of record JAEANM010000679.1, read on the forward strand.
GAAAAATCAGGATCACGGGAATATCAAGACACTCTTGAAGTTCTTACGGAGCATTAAGCAGATACTCCAGTGTAGGTATCATATACAAAAATAACCTGGATATCTATGGAGAGACAGTCATCCAGGTCATGATTGTCCTAAAGATGTTTTTTCAAGAGGCAACTGGACTTTCTGTTTTTTCTTTGAAGACATTTCACTTCTCATCCAAGAAGCTTCTTCAAGCTTGAAGAAGCTTCTTGGATGAGAAGCAAAACGTCTTCAAAGAAAAAACAGAAAGTCCAGTTGCCTCTTGAAAAAGCCCATTTGGGACAAAGAACTGGATACAACGAGAAAAGACAGCAAACTACCTTTGCCAGAAGTGCTTTTAATCCTAGCAGCTGAATTGGGTAAAAATAAGAAAACCCTTTAATGCAACATCAAATGGAAAAAAAGAAGAAACAAGCATAGAAGGCAGCCCGCATGTTTGTCTTAGACAAACAATCAACCAGCCCGCCTCCAGCTCTTTTCCCTTTATTGTATTTAATACAATAAAGCTTAAGTGATTGGAGATGAGCTCAGAGGCCAAGGCAGGGCAGGTGAGCCATTCTTGACAGAGATAAGAAGGTTGTAAAGATGGGGGATTTCATAATGGCTTGTTTTAAGAAACATCCTCAAGGCTATGAGGAAGAATTCCAGTCTGATTATGTGTATGTATCTAGATCAGTGAAGGTGAGAGAGGCTGAGCGAGTACCACGAGGTTCCTTACTGAACCAGGTGAAAATAATTAGGATGTGTAGCAGATGTAATTGCACACTAGGGGCACTCAGGAATGCCCGTGATTGACACAAATTACTGGTTCTGCTTCTTAGGTGCCACCATAACTACTTCATGTAACTTAGAATTAAGTTAAGATATGTGTACAAGATGTTGCAGGTTACAATTGATCTACCTGCGATGAAGCTAATGATTAGCAGAAAAGAGGACAGCAATCCAATGTAAAAATAATAAAAAAGTGGGAGTTGATTCACTTTGCACATGCTCCAAGGCACAAAGCCTGAGGAGCTCTATTGAGGTGAGAAAGTTTTCAAGTCCAGCTCTGAAAATATGTATAATTTTCACTATATGCTGTACTTCGTTTTGCTATTAGTTCAGCCATCTTTCCAAGCTTCAAATTTAGTTCAGATATTTATTGTAAGGTGTTTGTGGCAGTACAAGAAAGGAAGGGGATAAAATCAGAAAAAAAAGTGCATCTGCTGTTTAATTTCCCAGTGTAGGTCAGTTCCACTATTTTTAAGGCTGATGTTCCTTGCATCTAGTAATACAAGTAGCATCAGTGTGCAAACACATATTTGGCCTTCGTGAAGTAAGTGTCCTTTTTTTGGGGTCATGTCCAAAGTTCAAATAAGCAGTATTCTTTAAATGATGATCATACTAACTGTCAATAAACTTAGATATTGGACATTTACTACAAACTAACACCACTCCAGGACATTCCTTCTGTCTCTCTCTCTCCTTCTCACCTGCTCATGGATGGTATTCATTAACTCCACCCAAGCATGAAGTCCACTTAGTTTTGTTTCCAATTCTGTCTTGTGGAGAAAGCCATTGTCCAGGTCCTGTGGAATTAATAAAGACCAGAGAAAAAGAATTTGCAACTTTTCACTTTAATTGGAACTTTTGACATAAATTTCAGTCTTAAGCAAAGGAAAGAGAAACCTTTTTTTACAGGATTAGCATTCTGCCACTGCCATTTGAACATAGCATTTGGTCAGAACATTTTATTTTAATTGAGAAAGATCTCTGCCAACAGAATTTCTCTGAGATACCTTCTCAAAATGCTCATTTTCCCCATTGGTGACACGAATCCAGCAATTATACAATTTAGAAACAAAAAAAAATGACGCGAGTCTTTTCTTTCTGTAATTGCCATTTTGAAATTCAGATGACTTAGTATCATAATTGAGCATGGAATTCTGGTCATAAGTTGTAAGAGGGGATCATCACACAACCAACCTAATTTTACAAATTATTGCTGTAGTTGATAAAACAAATCTACAGTTGTTGAACAAACCAGCAACTTTTGCTAGAAATTTGAAGTTAAATGCCATAAATTGCAGTCGTGTGGCCTGCCTATATGCAAACAGTCATATATATGGGCCATTTGCTGATTGCCACAAATGCAATCACATGATTATGTGTGGGGGCTATCAGGATCTGAATGCTTTTTTTTGGGGGGGGGGGGTGTATATCGAAACTTCAAACCATCATAAAGCGACTGTCATAAGTCACCATTTATACAGAGGCCTGAGAGGTTAGAGGTTGTAGACTGGAGGTTTTGTTTTTATTATTCTGAATACTTTCTTGGGGCATACCTGCTAGAGAGATTCTATGGCTTTCATATATAATACAGTACTTTAAGGTATAAAAATAAGTAGTAATTAACAAACACAATAACTTTAACAAGGAATAAGCAGCACTTGCTGATGTTGCAATAAAGCAGAGGGGGCACAGATATTGTTCGGGACAATCTTGTTCCTAGTGTATCATTCAGGGGACGCCTTGTTCAAACAGAGAATGATCCAACCCAGATTTTCACCACTAATATAGTGAGGGTGGAGGATGAGATTTGTCTGCCTTGCATTTCTAAGTTTCAAATTCTGGGTTCTAGATTTAGGGAATTTGGGATATGTGTATCCTCTATAGATCTCATTTTGTACTATATGTATGATTTCCACAATATTTTAATAACACTGGAAATTAAAAAAGGAATCTAGGTTGGCTCACTAGTCATCACTTAATCATAAGCAAAAGGCATCAGGGGAATAAACAAGGTACAGTAACTATGTTTAATACAGGATGAACACAATTAAAAGGAATTTACAGTTAATAATAGCAACCTGCACTAAGAAGAATTTTTGATGCATAAGGACCACATAAATCACTCCAACTAACATTGAAAAATCATTCCTCTAGAGTTGGCTTAAGTGAATTTTGTACTGGGCAAGGATCTTTAGAAGGTTTAGAATTGGAAATGCTGGAAAATTCTCCATTATATATTAAATAGATTAATACAATTAGATGCTTGACTAAAAAAAACATAAATGAATGCTAGATGATCCTGAACTGGGCCTCAATTCTTTTCTTTTAAATTGCTTTTCAGAGGAAAAGTTATTATCTAGCAAACCTCTTTAAGAATCCATGACTGCTGTCCCAAACCAGCAGATCTATGAGTTTTACCTGTTCATTCCAGGAACAATATAGAAACCTTCTAGTATTATTACATTCTGGATTACACTTGCTTTCTAAGTGGCAGTGAAAAAGTTGTGGTAATGATAAATGTTTTAAAAAGGTGAAAATCAAAGCTAAACTTCAAAAATGTAAAAACTGAATGACCAGATAACGTGAATCCAATTCTAACAAAACTACTTTAAAAACATAATCTCAATTCTGTATAAAAGCTCAATCAAACCTACAGATGATTTATCTACCTAGACCCTTGAACTGCTGTTCTCGGCTTGGATCTGAAGAATGTTTCTCTGCCTACCTTTTTGAGTGTTGTGAAGGTGAATTCCAATCCAGTGCGTTTGTTTATTTCATCTTCATATCTAAATGAAAAAGGGTTGGTTGGTATGAATGAAATGCCAAAAGATATCATTAAAAGAGACTGCATAATTTATGTTTTCTACATTAGCTCCCTTTATGTTTAGGAAATAAAACCAGTGATCCCAATGCAGACACACAAACACCCCACAAAAACCCTACACCTGGACATCTGTTCATGTAATTGTGAATTATTATAACTCTTAGAAACACCAACATATGGATCTATTATACTGGCTGCTGTGCAGGTGCACATTCATGAGAGACTAGCCCTACCCTGAAGAGTTACCAAAGCAGCTATGCAATGTCTGGGAAAATAATATACAAAATAATAATTTTGGAAACAATAACAGAAAAGCCAATGACTGTATAACTAAGTGTAGAACAAACGACAATTAGTGGGACTTCATCACTTGACCACCTCAAGGAACAAAAGACATTTCTTTCCAATAATTTGTCCCATTTCCTTCTGCGGTGCAAAACATTTGTGGTGTGACCGCCATAACCTCTTACTGGCCATCTCAGTAGAGGTAGTCCTCAACTTGCAACAGTTCATTTAGGGACCATTCAAAGTTACAATGGCTCTGAAAAAAGTGACTTACAACCGTTTTTCACACTTATGACAGTTGAAGCATCCCTATGGTCACGTGATAAAAATTCAAATGGTTGGCAACTGGTTCGTCTTTATGACAATTGCAGTGTCCTGGGGTCATGTGATCTGCTTTTTCAACCGTTGTCAATGGGGAAGCCAGATTCACTTAACAACTGTGTTACTAACTTAACAAATGCAATGATTCACTTAACAACTGTGGCAAGAAAAAGTCATAAAATGGGGCAAACTCACTTAACAAATGTTTCACTTAGCAACATAACTTTTGGACTCAGTTGTGGTTGTAACTCATGGACTACCTGTATCATAATTCTGTATGTCACAGTCCCTGAAATCAACTAATATCAGATGCTCAGGTTTTATATACCAACCTGTAAGGATTGCTCGCAGAAGGGACACAGGAATTGTTCACACAATCTAAATAAGCTTCATAAAATCTTAACATGCTCAGCACTGCTGTCAGAATGATGGGGGAATTGAAGCATGCTTAGCCAGAATATATTGCTGACTCTTATGTCTGCCTTTACAAGGGGCCACTAATGTTGTCATGGGATACACAAATTACATCTGAGGAAATCACAAAGGATTTTTCATTGGATTTGAGCAAATAACAAAGCATACATTGGGCTTTTGAAATCATGTCATGGGCACTCTCACAAAATGGCTATCATATTAGGTAATCAGTCATAAATATCATTCATCAATTTGCTCCCTGCCCTACTAATCCCCTAAAATGCCTTTACACCCCAGGGAGAAATACACTTCAAGTAAAGCTCTGGGATGCTCTCACTCAGCACTTTTTCTAAAAATGCTTATGAGGTCTTTTCATTTTCAAACATTAAAGGATGCTATTTGTCATAACCAATGTTGGCCAGCTTTTTTCTTATGATTCAATCCCTGCCCAAAGCCTTGGAAATACGGTAATAACAATAATTAACAATAATTCAAGCAGGGCAGAGAAACGATTGAGGGTACAACTGTTATGGACATCCAAATATCTACAGCGCAGAATAGATGAATCGCTCTATATTTGATCATTTCCGTCCAGACCAAATTGCTGCTTTTCCTGGTCTCACATATTGCCATTATCACCACTGTTGTTGTTTTATACAAGTGTCTTAGCAACAGCAGTCCCAAACTGGATCCTCAACTCAAGTATAAGTGGTTTAATTACCGCCTGGTACCCAAATTACCCCCAATTTAAGGACCATTGATTTAAACAATATTTATTGTAAATATATATTTGGAAAATAGAGTTCTCAAAATATGTATCTCAAATCATATCTTAATCAGTTTTTAACATATTTTTGTCACTATATTAACCCTGGAGAAATTACAGCAAATTCCACAAATTCAGAAGAATAAAAACATAATAATCAATTAGGATCCTGCAAAGCACTGACCAGCATTTGAAATGTGATCTATGGCCTTGTGCAGGACGAAGACCACACTTGCGGTTTGAATGGCATGCTGAACATTCTGCAGAGGATGGGGGAAATTTAATCTAATTAAAGCCTAATTAAATCCCAATTAAATTAAGCACAGTTAAGACATTGCTCTCCGTGCAGTCAATAATTTCCCCTTTCTATCAAGGTTTTAAAAAATGACCTACTTGAAAACAACCTTTGGAGGAGCTGTAAAAGCAAAACCTCACAACCTGGATGATTGCAAGATCTGTACTCCTAAATTTGAACATGGTCACTTACCTCAGACCAGGGGTGTCAAACTCAATTTGAGAACCGCATCACGGTTGTGTTTGACCTGGGAGGGGTCTGGGGGGGGCATGGCCAGGGTGGGTGTGGCCAGCTCAATGTCACTCATGCCAGGGGCTCATTTAGAGGCCTGAGTGCTCTAGCAGCAAAAAACAGGCTCCTGAGCTCTGTTTTCGGCTGTGATGGCCTCCTATAACCCTCTGCCAATGAAAATGGAGCTCAGGAGCCTGTTTTTGCTGCTAGAGAGCTCGGGCCTCTACATGCACCCCTGGCATGAGTGACATTGAGCTGGCCACATCCACTGTCCCGAGCTCCATTTTTGCTGGCAGAGGCACTGCAGGTCAGTCCTTCATTCTTTCCAGGACGACCCTGCGGACCAAATCTAAGCATCCTGCAGGCCGGATCTGGCCCCCCAGCCTCGAGTTTGACACCTCTGCCTTAGACTAATGTGGCAGGAAGTCCCACATAAACTTTATCTACTTGCTTACTTGGTGATATGGAAGGAGGAGCTCTAAACTGCTTTCCTCCTTAGGGATTTCCTACGATAGTCTACCTAAATATGCTGAAGTTCTAGGCTTACTGAGGCTTCAAATTTGGCTAATAATGGAGGGACTTGTTCTATTCTCTGTGGTTTCCTTGGGTTTATGCATAAAAAACCCCCACATCTTTCTTCCCACCAACACTAAACCAAATAGAAGGCTAACATTTACCCCCCTCGCATGATTTATATATAAATAAGTGCACTGAAAATCCTCAAAATGTTTTCATTTTGAGAGCCTTGGTGGTGCAGTGGTTAGAGTGAAGTACTGCAGGCTACTTCTGCTGACAGCCAGCTGCCTGCAGTTTGGCAGTTCAAATCCCACCAGGCTCAAGGTTGACTCACCCTTCCATCCTTCCGAGGTAGGTAAAATGAAGACCCAAATTGTTGGGGGCAATGTGCTGACTCTGTAAACTGCTTACAGATGGCTATAAAGCACTGTAAAGCAGTGTATAAGTCTAAGTGCTATTGCTATTTTTCACAGCAGCAACCTTGATTGTTTGCTTCTCAAAGTCCTAATATTGGGAAACCCCTAATATAGCCCCCATTATAGAATCAATATTGCCCCACTCATGAGGTTATATTATCTGACAAATTTCTCCAATTTCACTGATGTTTTACTTCCTTTTTTAACAGGAGCTTTAAAGATCACAGAGATGACACATTCAATGGCTTAATAGATGACCAAGTATACATGGAGAGACTGATGGGTGCCAAAATAGCTCTGAACCATACATCCTGAGACATGAACTTGTTTTCTCCAACAGACTCATTTTCCCTGAGTCTGGTTTTGAGTTTGAAACTGCCACATGCAGACAGCCTATTACTTCCTTGTGGAAAGATATGTTCAGTGTGGTAAGTAAACGGCTGATGACTGTAGGATTCCTGGAGGATGTTGGCCTGTTTAGTTTCTGAAACACCCAACCAAACAGAAGAATGTAAATGAAGAATTTGTCACTGCAAAACAAGTGCCTCTTTAAAAAAATATAGCAGCAACCCATAGGCACTCTCTCTAATGTTCCTTCAATAACATTCTTCACATTGCAGTAATTCTTCAGGGAGAAGGAGGCTAAGTTCTCCAAACAGTTGTAAACTAACTTGATTTGATTTTCTGCTATTTAAATCACTCTTCCCCAACAGCAAGAGTGGGTAGTTTTCTGAAATTACATTCCTTGGTTGTTCCGGTTGTTCCAGCTATATCCCATATGCCACATATATATTAATTGCTCATGTATATGAAAACAGTCATCAGCGGTACTTCATTTCATTTTACATTCTTCATAAAAGGTGTAGCAGAGCATTTTACAGCAAATAAAGAGAGCTGGCTGAGCTTTATTGCCTATTCCATCTAATTCAACCTGTAAACATTCTGTCAGGGTTCCACACAACGTCAGCAACTCAATCAGAACTCCAAAGAAACGAAAGTCTTTAGAATAAGATTTTATTGAAGACATTGTATTGGCACCGACTGGAGAAATCCTGAACCTGAAATTCCTGGGCTTTCTCCAGCCAAGCAAAGTGAAAGTTCCTCCCCATTAATTATCACATGTTAGCTGCTCGCCAATCCGTTCAAAGAGACATCCGAGTTCATCTCCACAAACCGCCCCCCAACCAGGTGCCAACAGACCAGCGAAGATTTAGAAAGAATTTGAATAGATGACAACCTCTGTGCTGGCTCTATCAAACCTCCACTCCCTAATTCCTTGACCTTACTTAGGATGTGTCAGAACTAAAGGTAGTAATTGCAAAAGCACAGACTAATAAATCCCCATCATATAATTTTCCTTTTAGGCTAGACACATTCCCCAAAAGGTAAGACAAGTCAGGCAAACAATGTGAGTAGTTCCAGGAGTTATGGAAGTGTATACAAGGTAGTATCCTCTTGTATCCCAAAGAGGGATTGTCAATACATATGTTTAATGGGTGGGGGTTTGCTAGGTGCTTAAGATGGGATGAGAGCACGACATCTGTGATTATTTTTTATTAACGAAACAAATTTATATAGCCCCCCAACTCATATGGACCAAATCTGGGCAGTGTACAGCATTAAAAATTCACAGTTAAAAATCCACAACTTTTGAAAAATGCACCCCATGGCGGCAACAACGGAATCAGACAAGTCACTTGATTTGCTTTGAATGAGGCCCCAAGCTCGCCAACAAAACCATGTCTTCAAGGTTTTGCTGAAAAGCAATAAGGTGGGGGACCACTCTTATCTTTTGTGGAATGATGTTTCAAAGGGAAGGTGTTATCACAGAGAAGGTAAATTAATTAGATGTCAGAGAAATGCTGGTGGGTTATAATATAATTCTGAAGGAAATCCAGTCTAGAATCTAGTAATGATACAAGCAAGGCTTTTTCCTGGCAAACAGGCCATTACCTAGAATCATTCTTACTTTCATGTGAAGTATTAATATCACTTCTGGAAAGAGTGCCTATTCTCCAAAGCATCTGAAGGAAGGACAAGAAAACCTAGAACTAAGGAGAAATTTCCTGACAGTTATAACAATCAGTGGAATGACTTGCCTCTAGAACAGACATGGGCAAACTACGGCCCGCGGGACACACCTGGCCCGTTGGGCTTTTTAATCTGGCCCGCAAAACTAGTTCTGCCCTTACTAACAGTGGCAGCGTACCCGAGAGCACGGCACCCTCAAGAAGCATGGCTCCCGTGGCTTCGCTGGAGGGGCGCTCTAGGGGCGCTGCTGCCTCGATTGGCGCGTCGCGAGCGACCTACGTGAGGCTGGGGCTGAGGATGGGCGCAGAATGATGACCATGAGCGGCTGCTGCCCCTGCGCCCCTCGGCCGCAGGGCTAGTCCGAAGCACAGGGATGCTCCGCGCCCTTCCGTGCCTGCCGGGTCCCTCTCCCGCCGAAGAGGCTGCCGAGCCATCTGGGGAGGGCCGCGGGGAGCTGCCCAGCGAAGCGGGACAGGCTGCTGACACCCGCGTGTCTTTGCAGGCGTGGGATGCCGAACGCAGCAGCCATGGAGAAGAA
>JAEANM010000680.1:0-33243 GCA_017656035.1 Myanophis thanlyinensis
GGTGGAGGTAGCAGAGATGAGGATGTTGAGGTTCTCTTTAGGAGTGACCAGGATGGACAGGATTAGGAATGAGCACACCAGAGTGACAGCTCAGGTTGGCTGTTTGGGGGACAAGGTCAGAGAGGCCAGATTGAGATGGTTTGGACTTGTATAGAGGAGGGATAGTAGTTATATTGGTAGAAGGATATTGGAGATGGAGCTGCTCGGCAAGAGGTTAAGAGGAAAGTCAAAGTGGAGATATATAGATGTGCTAAAAGAGGACATGAGTTAATTGGGGCAAGAGTAGAAGATGCAGAGGATAGAGTTAAGTGGAAAAAGATGATTCACTGTGGCAGCCCATAACAGGAACAGCCAGAAGAAGATGATGATGATATAGGCAACATCTTTAGAAGAAGCTTTAGTGTTTTGCTGAAGTTTTATAAAGTTTTATAAAGCAAATATGGATTTGACTTCAAACACTTGCAGGAAAAGAAGTGTTGCTACAAGGTTGCTGTAGCTTTGAAAATATTTTTAAAATAATATTTTAAAGTATTAGATGCATACTTTTTGAATAAAGAATTTTTGTATTATCAATTAACTATAGGCTCTATACAGTATAGTACATTATTTAAATTTAACTTTATTGGCAACTCATTTCCAATGGACTCTGAGCTGTGCAGAGAACTAAGGCATAAAAACTACTGAAAATATTAAGAGACAACCTTGTCTACCATGCTGTAGTAACCAAATCCATGAAACAAAACACAGGCAATTAAACAAATAACAAAAGGTAACCAATGCCGTTGAAGCTTTTGCTTGACTGCAACATCTTGAAATAGTTCTGTCTTTTCTTGTAACACACAAAATTTTCACAGCTTTAGAAATCCTCATTACATGCACAAAATGTATATGATGAAACTGATTTGTGTGTAAGAAGCTGTAGAACAATGAAAATTGAAAATATTTTGCTTCATACCTGCACTTTACACCTTTTGAAATATGGAGGCACATGCTATGATAAAAATAGTTTGTGAACCTTTTGGAACAATCCATAATCTTGTGGCCTGCAATTTGATTAAAGCTTTATCTAAGCCCAATTAATAGATAAAGACAGGATTAAATAAGCAATACTCAAACATTGTAGTATGTCATGTCTTCATTGACAGATTCAGTCTTTGTTGAAAGATGTAAGGAAGCCTTAGGATAATCAGCTGTCCTAGGGCAGTACATTGTGTCAATTGTTCTAATCAATAAGATATCAATCAAGTGTCATAAATCAAGGCCTCCAACAAGCCACTGTCAGGAAAATAGTACATAGATGGACAAAACACAACACCTTCCCCAAATGGTCATCCCAAAAAATTACCCCACATTCAATACTCTAATAATCCTAAAATCATAGGCTCTGTAGGATACTTCTATATTATATGATGGCCACAAGGAAAACATTGCAAGGGTGAGCATGACAGGTACCACTATTGTCCAAAAAGCATGTTGTTACACATTTGAAACTTACCAGAGACCAGCAGGCCTTTGGAACAACACACTGTTCTGGATGAGCTGAAAGTGAAATGTTTTGACATTAATGAAAAAATATTGTATTTGGAAAAATACTGGCTTCCCAATTAAAGAACTCACATCAGCTATGAAGGATTGCAGTGGGGCTGTTTTGGGTTGTTTGGAACTTAAATGGCTCTCAATCTTTGAGGTAACAGCAAATTTTACAAGGGAACATGTACTGTAGATCAGTGAGCTTAAATGAATGTAGGTCATGTAATATGACAACAGTCCTGAACACTCAAGTAAATCTTATTACCCAGTGGATGAAACAGAATACAGTTTCTCCTTTTGAACTGGCTGAATCAAATCTCTGATCTTAACCCAAATGAAATACATATATTGTGGCATGAGATTCATGTAAGACAATCTTAAAATGTTAACAAGTTAAAACAATTCTGTAGAGAGGAATGCATCAAAACATCTCTAACTGCTAACCAGTGACAGGAATGATAGAAAGGTTTGCAAACTTTCTCTCAGTCACTGTTGTCAGTTGCGATTGTAATTTTACTTCACAAAAATGATAACCTTGTTTTTAGCGAGTGCATTGTTTTTACAGTGCCATGCATGTAGAGAATCTGTATATTCAGATGAGTCTCATAAATACTTACACATAATATGTTTGCATTCATTTACATAGTATGTGGGAGTGATTTTGTTATTGCTTCTGTGGCACAGTAATTGTTAATTGCTACAGATTTGTTTTTTAATGTGCTATAAATTTAGAAATATATTTTAAGCCAGATAATCTTCTTCAATCTGAAGCTCTTTAAATGTTTGAATTTCAAATCCCATTATTTGTAATATGTTTCAGGCAAATACTGTGGTGTAAGACAGATCTTCCCTTAAATGGCTAGCAATACCTATTGAGCAAAGCCACCTGCAAAAATGTGGAATTTTATTTGGTTTAAAAATAGTTTTCTCTTCATGTTCAACCCACCCTTAGACTCTAAACTATGTCAAGGGAAATAAATCCTTAATGAAAGAAACATCTCATTTGAGTAGAGGCCAAGAATTGCCCTCCTAAAGGAGAAAGAAATGAGACACAACTTGTTTTTTTAATTATTTATGTGATAATGAGTTGGCAAGCTGTCATGGTATTTCATAGCATTGAATGCTGCTAACCTCCAGGTGTATGTACATTATTCTGCATTTGGGCGAAAATTTTGAAGACTTCTCTATATTTGATGCTTTCTAAACAGAATTTTTCAATGATTATAAAAAGTCAAATTAATTTATTTATTGTGAAAAATCAGGCTGTGTTTTTCCTAGGACAGTTGCTTGTTTTTCAACTTTCACACAATAATATTTTCATGGATTTGGAGATTTAAGAGTGGGAAAGTTAGTTTACTTAGCACAGATAATATTGGGGAATGCTATCACAATTTGCAACAATATTAAACAAGACATCCTGAGCTGGAATTAGATGTTACAGCAAAATGTAGGAAGCAACAATTAGATACATCACCCTGGAAATTTTTTGACATAAAAATGTAGTCCTGGTATCATTTCTTTCCCCCTTAATAATAGACGAGAAGTTTAGAAGTCTTTAGATAATAGTCTCATAACATATTTTCCAATCCAAATATTATTAAAATAGTGTGGACATGGCATATTACAGTATTTTCATATTAACTTTGAAATATTTTTTTTACTATGGTGACTTTTAAATTCATTGTTTAATATTTTGCTTCGATTCTGATTTATTTATTTTTTTATTCCATCCCCCAGGTAAAGAAATTAAAGGATTTCAGTGGCGATCTATCAAAACTATGTCAAGCAGATTCATTTATGTATATGTTAATCCAGGTGCCAAAGTAAGGAAATGTTCAATCCTTGTTATTCACCTTAATTCACTATTTCTTCACTAATTCTAAAACTTTATTTTGTTTATTTTCAGCTATTCTCTGCGCATTGAAGCAATGGTTTTAAAAAAAGAATTTTCTCCATCGTGTACTTCACTGCAGAAAAACATGACAATTATAAAAATGGCTACAAAGGGTAATTAAACATGCTGCAGCATGCATTAGGATCTTGTTTTTCTTAGCAGGTTAATCAACTAACTAGAGAGATGAGATCTGGAATTTCAGGTACCTATTAGCTATTTAAAGAAGGAAGCTAGCTCTGACACATTCCATAAAGGGTGTGTGTCGCCATGTACATATGTTATCAATTGTGTATGTTTGTGTATAACGATTTTGATGTATTCTGAAGTTGACAGAATCATTTTCCCTTTTTTTCTATTTTCCTGTATTCTAATTTTGCTTTTCTTAACATCACATAATTTTCAATTTTTTCCAAAACTTTGCATAACAGTGACTTTTCTAATAACCTTATTAAATCTTGAGAACAGCCCAAATATGCATTCATTTTTTTCCTTTATACGTTATTCATTGTGGTAATGCTATTATGACTGAGTAATGCTGCTTAATTTATTGAATGAAAATCATTGCATTGTACAGATAGGTAGTCACTGATTTTAGACTGATACTAAAGCTACAGAATGTTTAGTCATGGTTTATTGAATAACTTTATGACATGGCCTCCTAGTGCATAGGGGTTCCTCAGTTACTCTAGTTAATCAGCCTCTGGCAATTTCCAATATGTTGGTCCTCCAACTATAAAATACGTAATTTTACTCAGAGCAGAACTTTCCCATTAGCAGTTGGCCGTCTTGACATCTGAACTAAAAGAACTGTGGTGTGTCATAATTCATTTTTCCTTTTGCATATCCCTTCATACGTGGAATTCATTGTAGCCCAGATTGATGAACATTATTATAGGGGGATAAACATTTAATCCAGGAAAATAAATTAATATTTTAGATGTTGTTTTCACACATCTATATAAAATGAGCCTTTGCACAAATTCAGACAGATTCAGTTTGGAATTTCTAATTATGGCATATTCATTTTCAAAGGTAAGGGCTTGTGTATATTATGCAAAACTTGGATGTTAGATGAACAATTTATGTTTCCATTTTTCCAATATTCATTTTAGCCTAATTTATGAGATTACTATGAAGGAATACAGTACAAATAGTCTGAATTTTTTGGAGTGGGAAAGCCTTATACTTTCTCCTGTTTCAGATTTCCAAAACATGGCCCATGTTTCACTTCCTTTTATAGTTTCCAGTCACTTTGATTTGCAATGTAGGTGGTTACGTTTCAAGTTCTGCCCAAAATCTTTTAATCCATGGCATGGATTAAAAGCACTTCACAAGCATAAAAACAGTGGCTGTGTTCACGTAAATGAACTGGTTCAACTTGCTACACTTAGCCGAACCTTAGTTCTTTCTGTGTGGATTATCAAATTGTGGAAGTTTAGGATTTTTAGTTTATGTCAATTCAAGGTTTTGTTATCATCCTTAAAGCCTTTCACAGTGTGAGACCAGGGTATTTGAAAAACTGACACGCCTCATTTATGACTACCTTGGAAACATATAGTTGGTTCTAAAGAAAAGGGTGCAAAGTTATAATTATTTAAATTTATTATTTTAAAAGTATTAGCACCCATCTCCAGTAGATTTTGTATGGTTTATTAAATTAAATATAATTAAAATAGAATAAAACCAGCAAAAGAACATCAGCCCAAATTAAAATATTCTTCTAACAAAAGCATCACTTCAGCTCTGGAACCAAAACTAGGTTTTTAAGGCTTTCTGGATCCCCATATGAGAGGGTGCCATGACCATGACCATGACCAACAGAGAAGGTACGCTTCCTAGGATCTCCAAGATGGGAATACTTAATACCGGAGACCTGGAGTCCACCCACTCTGATGGAATGTACTGGGCAGGCAGAAACAATTGGAGATAAGCAGTCTCTCAGGTATCTAGGCATTATGCATACAAGGCTTTATAGGTAACAACCAGCACCTTTAATTGCTCTTAGAAGCCAACCACTGTTATGTAAGCTGCACTTAGAAGCAAATGCAACTTACATAACAGTGACAACACATGGGCACATTGAAGGGCACTGGTTGCACCACTGCATTTAGGTGCTTCTGGGTGATCTTTAAGGGCAGCCTCGTGTAGACTGCACTGCAATAATCCAGGTGTGGGAAATGATTGTGGCATGAGTGACTTTCTGATGGTTCTCCTGGTTGAGAAAAGGGCTCCACTGTGCAAAGGCCCTCCTGACCATAGATGCCACTTGTTCTTTGAGCAGTAGCTGTTCAGCCAGGACCTCTGAGTTGCACACTAGTATTGAGTGGGGAAATGCAGTTGCATCCAAGACCCAACTATGTTAATATCCTTGACCTAGAGGTAAACGACCACAGCTATTCAGCCCTGTTAGGATGGAAGTGAAATCTGTTCCACCCCCTATAGACCCCTATAACAGCTTCAGGGCACTGGGTCAAGGCATTGAATGCTTCACCTCTGCTACTTGGGGGTTGAAATGTAGAACTGGGTATTATTACCATACATACTAATGATACCACACCCTGAACTGGTGGAAGACCTCACCCAGTAGTTTCATGTAAATGTTGAAAAGGAGAGAGGAGAACATTGAACCGTAAGCCATCCTGACATGAGGGCCCATGAATGCGAGTCTCCCATCATTGAACAACTGCCGTTGAAGGAGACAAACCAACAGAGCACAGTGCTTCCCACTCCCAACCCTCACAACTAGTTTAGAAAAATACTGTGGTCACAGTATGAAATAAAATATCAGAATGGAGTTGAGTTACCCATTTGCTTATTTATTTAATTTAATTTTTATAGCACCCCCTCTCCCAAAGGACTCGGGGCGGTGTACAGCCATCTAAAAGAAAACACAGAATAAATAACAGTTTAAAACAAATTAAAATTTAACTAATTTGGGTGGCTGATAACAATTAAAAACCCAATATAAAAATTCAAAATTTTAAATGACTAAAGATTAACATTTAAAATTGATTTTAAACCCCCAACTAATAGTACTAAGCCAGACTGGCCTGTTGGAACAAATAGGTTTTTAATGTGTGCCGGAAGGTGCATAGGTCTGTAATGGTCCAGATCTCCAGGGGCAATTTGTTCCAAAGGGAGGGTGCCCCCACAGAGAAGGCTCGAACCCTTGAGGCTGCCAGGTGACACTGTCCTGACAATGGAACCCCAAGGAGGCCCAGCCTGTGGGAATGCACAGGTCGGCAGGAGGCTGATGGTGGCAACAGGCGGTCCCGTAAGTACCCAGGTCCCAAGCCATGGAGCTTTCCATAGAATCTTCCAATACCCCCACTCACCCCACAATTCTCATATTTAGAAGACTCTACTAAATAGCATAAGCTGTAGCAAAGAAGATGAGCCTAAAAGTTTTGCTTTCCTTGTCCACTGTGCAGAGGTCCATCTTATAGAGTACAGCCTCAGAGTTCAGAAGAAACTTTAACCAAGGTTGGACCAAAGAAGGCAGCTGATAAGGTTTACCTTAGATCCAACTAATTTTTTTATTCATTTATTATGTTTACTTTTGCCCAATAATTAGATTTATATCCCCTCCCTAAATTAAGCCCTAAACGTTTACTTTTAGCATAGCTTCCTCTAAGAAAAATAAAATAAATTGAATGTACAAAATCTTGAAATATATATATTCCTAAATAAATGCCCATTGGATAATACTTCTTTTTTAGAATAGAATAGAACAGAACAGAATAGATTAGAATAGAATTCTTTATTGGCCAAGTGTGATTGGACACATAAGGAATTTGTCTTTGGTGCATGTGCTCTCAGTATACATAAAAAGAAAAATACATTCACTAAGAATTATAGGATACAACACTTAGTGATAGTCATAGGGTACTAAATAAGCAATCATATCATACTAGGAAACAATAAACAATATAAATCGTAAAGATACAAGCAACAAAGTTATAGTTGTAAGTGGGAGGAGGTAGGTAATAGGAATGATGAGAAGAATAATAGTAATACAGTTTTAGTAAATAATTTGACAGTATTGTGGGAATTATTTGTTTAGCAGAGTTATGAC
The DNA here is from genome assembly GCA_017656035.1 of Myanophis thanlyinensis. Classification (NCBI taxonomy): domain Eukaryota; kingdom Metazoa; phylum Chordata; class Lepidosauria; order Squamata; family Homalopsidae; genus Myanophis; species Myanophis thanlyinensis. The sequence goes on from JAEANM010000680.1 coordinate 7,500, forward strand.
AGAAAAAACTGTCCTTGTGTCTAGTTGTTCTGGTGTGCAGTGCCCTATAGTATCGTTTTGAGGGTAGAAGTTGAAACAATTTATGTTCATGATGTGAGATATTTTGACAACCCTCTTTTTGACTCGTGCAGTATACAGGTACACAGTGGAAGGCAGGTTGGTAGTAATTGTTTTTTTCTGCCGTTCTAATTGAAGTCTGTCTGTCTTGTTGGGTTGCAGGTGCAGATGACAGACTCAATAATTTCTCTGTAGAACTGTATCAGCAGCTTCTTGGGCAGTTTGAGCTTTCTGAGTTGGCGCAGAAAGAACATTCTTTGTTGTGCTTTTTTGATGATTTTTTGATGTTAGGTATCCATTTTAAGTCTTGAGATATGATAGAACCTAGAAACTTAAAGGTCTGTACTGTTGATACTGTGTTGCCTAGTATTGTAAGAGGTGGTAGTATGTTCTCCTAAAATCTACCACAATTTCTACAGTTTTGAGTGTGTTTAGTTCTAGATTGCTCTGATCGCACCACAAGGCTAGCTGATCAACCTCCCATCTGTATGCAGATTTTTCATTGTCTCGAATGAGACCAATCACTGTTGTATCATCTGCAAACTTCATCTGTACTTTACAAAATCATCTGTACTTTAACAGAAGGATCTTTTGAGACGCAGTCATTGGTATATAGAGAGAAGAGAAATGGAAGGAGTACACAGCCTTGGGGTATCTGACATGATTCTGCTTAGCTTCACCTGCTGCTTCCTGTCTGTTAGGAAATTTATGGTCCACTTACAGGTGTGTTCAGGTACAGCTAACTGGTTTAGTTTAGTTAGAAGAATGTCTGGAATGATGGTATTGAATGCTGAGCTGAAGTCTACAAAGAGTACTCTTGTGTAGGTCTTTGGAGATTCAAGATGTTGTAGGATGCAGTGCATCATATTAACAGCATCATCTGTCCATCTATTTGCTCAGTATGCAAATTGCAAGGGGTCTAACAGCGGATCTGTGATGGTTTTCAGGTGGGCCAGTACTAGCCTAATACTTGTTTTTTGTCTTTTTTTTCCAGAGCTGATGTGCTGTGAAGAGTTGCATGCCATATTGCACTTGGTGCTTCAGGCTGGGAATATTATGAATGCAGTAAGTGGATTATTAGCCTCTTTCCAGATGGCGAGTAGGGCAAAGAATTTCAAGCATTGTGGATTGACCTCCCATATCTCTTCTGCCTCCCCCTTCACTCTTCTGCATAGGGAGGCTGCGCTGGCAATGCAGTTGGCTTCAAGCTATCCTCATTACTCAAGTTGGCAGATACAAAAGCAAACAAGCCTGGGATGAACCTGCTTCATTTTGTTGCTTTGGTATGTAAATTGTCATTTCTGAGATAACAGACTAGAGACATCTGAGCAGAAGGAATAGTAGGTAATGGATAGGATATTATGGGACAGATAGCGGCTGCAGAATTGAGGAGCAAAATGTTTTTCCTAATCCTTGCTCAATTTGCTATATGCCCTAAGAAACTAAAATTTAGCATTCGTTTTAGTGATTTCCCTGCATACTGGTTTAACAGCTCCTTTGAAGTGTCCAGAGGGAGGGCAAAAAAAGAGGAAATATTGTATAGGCAGTCCTCAATTTACAACAGTTCATTTAGTGACCATTCAAAATTACAGCAGCACTAAACAAACCAACTTATAATGTTTTTCATACTAACAACCATTGCAGCAATCTCATAGTCACGTGATCAAAATTCAGACGCTTGGCAACTGACTCGTATTTATGACAGTTGCAGTGTCTGGGGGATCATGTGATCCCCTTTTGCAACCTTCTGATAAGCAAAGTCAATGGAGAAGCCAGGTTCACTTTAACCACTGTATTACTAACTTAACAACTGTAGTGATTCACTTAACAACTGTTACAAGAAAGATCTTAAAAGGGGGCAAAATTCACTTGACAACTGTCTTAGCAACAGAAATTTGGGACTCAATTGTCGTTGTAAGTCCAAAGATAGGACTATCTATATTTGTTTTCAGAAAATGCATTAATATGCATCCTTCATCTAATTGTCTTCCTTACTGCAATTTGATTGTATTCAGTGGTAGATTATTGCTCAGTCTTTCTAAAAATGTCCACAATTAAGATTGAACTTTAATCAGTTTTCTTAAATGAGGTTTTGAAAAACACAGTCCACAGGTTTAAAGCAGGAAACCTCTTAACTGCTGTGGTGAAACATCCACATTGACTGCTGTTGAATGAAATGAAATGTTACAGGGATTTTTGTCTGTTACAGGAAGCCCAAAAGAAAGATAAAGTTCTTCTAAACTTTTCAGAAAAATTGCACCATGTTCATGAGGCAGCAAGGTGAGTAAGAAAACTATAAACATTGGGTTATTCTCTTCACGGAGCATTTAAATTGGTATGCAGAATTTGGACATGAAAACTGAGATCTAAGGAAATATTTACTATAGACTCCGTTTTCATTTTCACAGCAAAAAGAATGATGTACGCAGTTTTCCTGTTTAGAGGTTGAATTCAGCAATTTTTAAAGGGACTTTTTGTGGCAGTTAACTTACTGAAGTTTACTGGGTGTATACTTATTAACCAACTGAATGCACTGATTAAAGTTAGGTTTAGTGTAACAATCGTATTATTTAACAGCTTGCCATCACTGTATCCTTCTACTTCAGAATCATAACACTCTTATTACATTAATGTAAATACACTGACTTGTGTTGTGAACATCATGGCGCAACTTAATGTTGACTGATGATTTACTTAATTGGATTCTGTCTGTTCGCTAATGTACCCTATTAGCAAATAGCATGTTTTAAGTTGTTCACATTTCAATGGGGAATTGCACTCTTTTCCAAAGTACATTGAAATCACTGTTTTTCTGCAGGATATCCCTAGAAAATATTGAAACTGAACTTCACTCTCTGTCTTCAAAGACAAAATCTCTAAAGGATAGTATTCGTCGAGACACAGAACTCTTCCGGCAGACGGAAGGATTTCTTCAGGTTTGTCACAGATTCTTGATATGTCTGTTCTTTATACACGTATGTGTTGAGCTGCATAATTTAAATTCAGTTTTTGTGCTTAACAGATAATAAACCCCTTGTTTCTCTTAAAAACCCTTTTCAGTGATAATCTTGGTAAAATTCTGTAGGCTTTTTAAGAGGTTGCTTTTCACAGTCAAAGCAACTTAATTGTTAATTGTTGTCTTGCAAGGGTATGCTTTCTTAATTTGTGTGAAATAGTTTTGTCAAGTGCCTATTATTTAAGCAGTGCTAACTGGTTGATCAATGGTATTTCCTGCCCACCCACTTTCCTCTGCTTTCGGAAAAAATAATGCTTTAAAAAAGTTTCTTTTCTTTACAAATATTACCACTTCAGTATGGAAGCTGACATTTGTGCTTTTTTCAGTAGCTTTGAACTGGTGTAGTCTGAAACTCAGTAGAAACATTTAATTGCACCACTGTTTCAATTTGATGAAAGCCAAGTAGTATAATGCTTAAGGCAATTGAACCTATCAGTTTGCCTTTATGCTAATGATCAAAGCATTCTTTCCTACAATGTCAGATTTTATTTGTTAAAAGTTCTTCCATTATAGATAATTTTAAACATTCTGGTTTTTAAAAGTCTGTTTAGTATTTTATTCATTATTTCTGTAGAACGGACAGAATAGTTGAACAACAGGAATTAGCATCTTATTAGTTCTGTATATTAGTAATTAGAGTATTGCTATCTTAATGTGTCTCAGATAAGATGTTGGGTTTTCGAATATTCAATAGTATACTCTAATGAGTCTGATGTCCAACTGGATTTTATAAACTTAAATATTTTTACAATTGACATCATGCTTCTCAGGTTAGTCTTATAGAATGAAGCTTTTGGATATAAAGAATTAATTTACTTCTAGGAGAATGAAGCACTGATTTTAGTCTGTAACTTTTTATGAATAGTATTTTTATGAATGCTTCGTTTTGCTGTTTTATGTGTAATATCAACTAAAACTATTAGCATTTACATTGGATAGATTTGACTCTTATGTGTCTTTTCTGTCCTTCATATAATTGCATTTGTTGCTTACAATGTTCAGATATATAAGGTAATATCTTCTTAAAGTCTTTGTCTTAATTCTCATGTTATCTAGTGATATTATAGTTAGAGACATAATTTTATGACCATTTTACTGTGGTTGTTAAGTGAATTCAGCTTTCCCAATTGGTTTTCCTTCTTGGCAAAGGGATGCGGTAAGGTTGCAAATCATGATCACATGCCCAGAAGATGTTGCAACCATCATAAATGTGGGCCAGTTGCCAAGCACTCAAATTAACTTTGAGTAACTTTGAGAACAGGTCATAACTAACTTTTTCTGTGGTTGTCATTATTTAAATTGTCATTCATGAATGGTCATAAGTTGAAAACCACCTGTAGTTAATTGAAACACCCATTGTTAGACATTCTGTTTGTGTAGGCCTACATTCACATCTTGGGTGGTGTTTGCATTACGTTGGTTACACATAACACATTAAATATACACATTAAGTAAAGATTCTGAAAGTATTCCAAATAATATGAGAAAGTAAAATTTTAAAAAGTGATAATACTGAGAGACGCCTCCACTCCCTGAAAGCCAACACGGAGAGACTAAGGAAAAGCTTCTTCCCACAGGCAATACGGACCCTAAACCATAAACTACTGTATAACAACCCATCTCTATTACCCCCTAACTTATTCTCCTACCCTGTATATACTAGTACCTCTTGCTCTACTACCTACAGTCGCGGGGCAGTTGCATACACATTTCACTGCATTTTGTACCATGTATGACTATATATGTGATGAATAAAATTGATTTGATTTGATTTGATACTATAGAGTGGGTAAATGGGAAATTATTTAGAGTGAAGTTTGGTTTTTATGGTTTGCAACCTTCCCTGCTTCCCTTTGCCAAGAAGCAGTCAATTGGGAAACCTGGATTCACTTAACAACTGCAGTAAAAATGGTCACAAAACTGGGTCCCCCAACTATAATATTACTAGACTGTAATATCACTAGACACATGAGTTCTTAAGACAAACACTTTAAGTGAGTATTACCATCAATATCTGAACATTGTAAGCCACAAATGCAATTATATGAAGCACAGAAAAGATACATGTGTCAAACTTATCCAAACTGACAATTTATTGTTTAGCCTTTGATCATTAGGTGTTATGGATTACATTGATGACAGCTGCCAACTGTCATTACATATTCCTGTATTTCATTGGTAATAGTTACTACTACAAATGATTTTGTATCACCTATTCAGTATTGAGAAATGTTTCAGTTTTCCTAATGTCCTTGTTAATCTTTTGTTGACATCCTGAGTTTGACATGTAACTGATAAGATCTTTTAATTGATCCCTGAACTGAAAACACTTTTTTTCCAAAGCAACTTATTTGCCCACACAAAAATGTGTATCACTAAGTAATTCAGGCAAAGCAAGGGGGCATCAAGTCCCTTTATAAACTAGAGAAAGAAACGAAGCATACTGTATATTCAGTGTATGTAGTATGTCAGAAAGCAAGCGATCAAACAATAAAAGAGATTGATTACATGTGAGACTTGAACAATAGAAAATGTTGATTCTAGATAACATTCCACAGCAAATTTATGGGTTACATTATTCTTTTCCAGCCGACTTTGAATCTTTCTTAAAATTTGCAAGTGTATTCAAGGACTTTCAGAATACACTATTTATTGTTTAGTACTGAAGACAAGTTTTCGCACACAAAAATAAATAGCCTTGACCTAGAAGAAAAATACATGTTTTCCTGATGTTAAAAAGAGGCCTAGACTGCCATATTAAATGTGCTAATATCTCCTTTTAAAATGCTAATACTGAAGCCTAAAATTTGAGGCACCAGACATATAATTTTCAAATTAATTTTAATTAGACTGATTCCAGGTTTGGGTCTTCCTTTATTTTAGAAATGCACGTAATATAATTTTTTCCTAAAAATGCTGAATGAACAACCTGATTTAAAAATCTACTCTCATTGTGACTCATAAACAACCTACTCTAATAAGAAAGGTGGAGCCAATTTTTCATACTCCTTCTTTAGGTTATCTTCATAACTGCCTTGCTGAGTGAAATAGCCTTTTTTTTTTTCCTTTTTGGATAACTGATGACTTTAAGATAATCTACCTTTCTTAGAACAGCATTTATATATTTCCATGCCTTTTAACCTTCAGGCTTTCCCTTTCGCTTTGTAAGCAAAGTCATCAGGAAAATAAAGCTTAATATATGTCTGGCACTAGCAGCACAATTTTTAAAAATGCTCTTTTAGGGAATGAATGGAAGTTCTGAAGGCATTTCCTTTGCTTCTGCTTCATGGTTTTTAAAAAGAAAAATAAATAAAAGGAATTGGAAAAATTCCAGTTTAATTTTCTTGAAATGCAGTCTTATACCTTGATCAAATATCTGTTACTGGTTATCTGTTAAATTGGATCTGAGTTTGAAACCCAGTGTTCCAAAGGGCTATATTAATCACAAGAACAGATACTAAAGCTCTTGATACAGACAGGAGGATGTTATCCGTTTATATCCTCAGGGATAATTTCAGGTGAGATTTTACAGTTGGATATCTTCTGCATCATTGTAGATAAAATGCAATATTCGGCAGGAAAATAATGAGCATGTACTAGATTCCATTCCTTTCAAAGAGAAATATTCTGTAATGGAACACTAGTGCTTTCAGTCAGTAATCAAAATTCTTTATATGGCAAGAGACAATATATTTATTCCTTATTACACAGGTTTATGGCTTATTTTAGTGTTTTTCTCCTCCCTTTGTCATTTCATTGAATTAAGGAAAGGGGAAGGCAGTTCTTTGGGGATCTTGGGTTTTGTGAAGAGAGGTATAATAGGTTTGATTAATTTCTGATTGTTGAATGCTGGTGGCATAATGATATTATTGCCCACGAAGTGCCCATTCATTCTACTACTGTTTTGTATAAACTTGTATCACAGGTTTGTGCCATACTTTAAAAAAATAAAACCTTGCAAAACCTGTTTCACTGGAAGGATAAAAAGTTATATGTAGATAAAGGTGAGCACAGCAACTGTTGTGTCAGTGCTATAGTCTATAGCTGTGGTGGTGAACCTGTGGCACATGGTGCCGAAATGATTTGCCACCACTGATCTACATAGTCTCTTGCTACAGATGACACTCTGGTTTTACTCTGGTTCTGAAATTAGCAACTGCATGTCTAGAATGTAAGAAATAATCATTAATCAATGTATTTTGCTTTTATTTAAAGTTTGCTGTTAAAGAATTAAAAGAACTCGACCATTGGAAACGAGATCTGATGAAAGAAGCACACGCCCTTATAGACTTTTTGTGCGAAGATAAAGAAACAATGAAACTAGAAGAATGCTTTCAGATCTTTCGAGATTTTTGTTTAAGATTCAACAAGGCTGTTAAGGTAACAACAACTCCAAAACTCAGAAATATCTATTGGCCTTAAGTGATAACACTGCTTTATTACTAAGTGATCTCAGGCAATCGGTTGCATGATACCCTTTGGGGGTACCAAGGAACCTCTGTTCGCTCATTTGTGCTTGCTTGCCCTCTCCTGATTCTCCAGAGTTGTACTTCTTACCCTTGCCAAATTCCAGAAAGAGCTATTTCTGTAAAACTCCAGATAATAAAGTTCTCGGAGTACATAATTAAATATGTGTCCATACAAATATGTGCAGCTGTGATTATGGTTACTGACAAAACCCCTCAGATGCACGGGAATAATGTATATTTTATAAAGTATTGTTCCCTTTATTCATTCATTTATTAATTTATATTGCCACCCAATCATGAAGACCATACAAAGATAAAAACATCTATTTAAAAAAAAACATACTGCACATCGGGTATAGGGTTTCCTCCAAAGTTCCTTCCAACTTTGTCATTCTGTTATTCAATCACCAAAACTCCCTACCTAGTTCCTGGAAGAAAAGCCAGGGATTCATGGCTTTCCAAAAGGCAGGTAGGATTGTGGCCATCTGGATGTCTTGGGTGAACCTATGTCTTGCAGTACATGCAGCAGGAAACAAGGCAAGATGGGATTCTAACATGAAGGGGCCTGGAGCATGCCAACCCTGTCAAATCTTATCAGTCAGGCAGAAGTAATTGGAGAAAGGCCTTGTACATCATAATCAACACCTTTGAACACATGCTGGAAGTATATGTCATGGAATATTATGTAGAGAAGAGAAGAGAAGAGAATAGTTGGAAGGGACCTTGGAGGTTTTCTAGTTCAACCCCCTGCTTAGGCAGGAAACCTTATACTATTTCAAATAAACGATTATCCCATCTCTCCTTAAAAATTTCCAGTATTGGAGAATTCACAACTTTTGGAGGCAAATTGTTCCACTGGTTAATTGTTCTAACTATCAGGAAATTTCTTCTTAGTTCTAAGTTGCTTCTCTCCTTGATTAGTTTCCATCCATTGCTTCTTGTCCTGTTCTCAGGTGCTTTGGAGAATAGCTTGACTCCCTCTTCTTTATGGCAGCCCCTGAGATACACTACTAGCATGTCATCCCCTAGTCCTTCTTTTCATCAAACTAGACACCCAATTCCAGTAACCGTTCTTTATATGTTTTAGCCTCCTGTCCCCTAATCATCTTTGTTGCTCTATGGACACATTGACTTGAGTAAGACTTTGTGGCCCAGGAATGGGCACAACTGACATACAAGATAAATTTGTGCAAATGTTTTCACAACTACAGCTTTTGCCTGTTCTTCAAATAGGAGCCATTTTAAGGAAAACCTCAGATTGCACTTTTTATCTGTCTAGGGCAGTATAACCCTATCCAGAATCAAAATTAGAAATTCTTTACATCCAGATGATCCTAAAATCATTCCCAAGACCTCCAGTCACTGAGGTTTAAGTTCAGAAATGTTACTTGAATGGCCAAACATTTAAATGTATTACTGGAAATGTATATGTATTGCTGATAATATCTAACTACTTGCCTATACCAGGGAAGGTATTGGAACATTCTAGAATTTATAGACATTTATTTGGTGGTAGCCTTGCATAAAGTTGTCATGTGGCTGGGCATAGTTCCTGCTGAACGCCATTTGTTTATTCTTGACCTCCAGAGCAATGTCACATTCACCTTTGAGTTCCTTGTTCCATCAGACTTGTTTAAATTATAATTTAATTTTATTTACTTTGTTTCATTGTTACTCATGATTTCAACTCTCATTGATGCAGGAAGATTGGCTGCGTCTTTCATTGATGTGGATATTCAGCCTTTGGCTTTAGGGTCCTGTCAGCACTGCAGGAATAATATATTTATACAATGTATGGGTTGCCTAATGGCTCTGAGCAGCTTACAATTAAATGTTCTCTTCTAATTGACTGCACTGATAATCCTGCTACCTCGGTTTACCTTCAGGTGAACTAAGGAAGGGCTTTTCTGAAATGTTTTCTCAAGGTGTCTTGGAAAAGGGGGCTCATACTCTATTTACCTCAGCTTTTCATTAATTAGGCCTTCTTCATGTCCCATACTACATACCCACACTTTGTAGATTATATCAGACAGTTCTGTAGCAGTCCAGTACAAAAACAATCAAGGTAGAAATATGCACTTTTTCTGTACCTGATGCTACAAATATACTATGACACGTCACTAATTGCATTTTCAATATCTTCCACCCACATGCCAGACCTGATCCATATTATATGTGCCTAATCTTTCTCATGCTGACTAGAGTCCTGGCAAAAATCAGCAAGTCATGAATTCTTGCCACATCTTAGTGATTCTGTTCACTCCATTGTTTCGTGTCACCATTTAAGAGTAGCTCCATCTGCCAAACTGCCCTTGCTAATCTTCACTGTCAAGGTCAAGTCTTCAACCAGACTTTATTACCTCCTCTTTTCAGTTCACATTCACCTCTCTGAGGTGAGATTGAACAAGTTATACTGCCATCTTGTAATATTCAGCAAGGCTTTCTGGGAATTTTTTGGTAGACATCATTCATAGACAGCAGATCAACCCATTACAATAGCATGGGATATTTTGGTTTTTCTTCTCCAAGTAAAACAACAATTCGGCTTTTCCAGCAGTAAAATATATATTTCGTTGCTGTTTTTTTTTTTTTTAATTTGTAAGGCGGTAGTTACTATTTTTTAAACTCTCAGATTTAAATGTTTGGTGAAAAGCTTAGCAAAATTCTATCCTCCAGCTACTCTTTTTCTTCTGACATGGAGTTTCTCCTTCATTCTCATTCATGATAGTGTCAGAATCCTCTAATCATATAGCTACCAGTTTTCTTATTTCATGTTTGTTATATTGGACAATCAGTCCTTAATCCATTTATTTAATTCCTTCCAAAATCAGCTTCTGTTTTTTGGTTAGATTAGATTAACATAGTCTACCTTTTTCTAATCTCCTTTAGAAACATAATTTTATTCATTGGAGGTCTTTGATGCTTTTACTGAATAATACGGAAATGTTCTCACGCCTTTTAATGGCTCTTGTGTAAAAACTATGAACTTTTGCCTCAGTATTTTTCCAAATGGTAATCATAACCAACTATCCAAAATTGCTTCCTAACAGCAATGTCAACATCAGCAGTATTCTTCGAGGATGTTCCCTTTATGTTACATGGATATATGGGCTCATCCTCCTTCATCATCCAGTATTATAGGCTGCATCTTTGAAATCAAGAGTAACAGTTTCTTGAAAGCAGCCCCTCTCTTCATTTATCTTACAGCAACCAAAGTCCCTTTCATGTCAGTCATTTACTTATGTCTGTATATCACAGACATAATGATGAAGAAGTACAGTTCTTTGTATGGTTATATATACATTCACACATTTCATCCTCCAACCGACTTGGTTTCAAAATATATCTCAGATCTGCTGTTTCAGTCTTAGAATCTGAAGGGGTTCAATGGGAGTTATTTGTGTGGAATAGAGCGTCCATCAGATGTTTTTATAAGCCATACATGTGAAAATATGTAATCACAAGTGTGGATGCCCAGATGACCACTATCAAACCTGCAGCTACATGAGAATTATAAATTCTTTCCAATCTGGTTTGTGTTAAATGTAGACTGGTGGAAGAGAATTGTCTTACCAGTGTTTTTATGGCAGAGAAAACCAAGTTTTTTTAAAAAAAAAAGGCAAGAATCACATTTCCGTAAAAATATTTAAATGCTTTATTAAAAAACAATATGGGAATAATGCTAAGTATACTGAATCATGGTTTATTATCCTATCTTGTATTTAAATGTGTTCACATTCATAGAAAACATATTCAATGTTTGTTTAAAGTTTGAATGTTTAAAGAATGTTTGAGCATAATGGAATAAAATTTGAGGAGCATATAATAACACACTTGTAGTTAGGTCTACATACTTGCAATGAGACATCCACAAAATATTTATTATTCTATTTCAAATTCTGACAGAAAATTATTACAGTGCTACTTTGTTTTTTAAAAAGTCAAGGATAAAGATGGGGTACAGGTAAGGAAATTAATATAAGGGGGAAAATTTAATGTAAATAAGTAATTAATTCAATGATTATAATATATATTTTCTGAACAGGAAAACAAAGAAAGAGAAGCTCAACAACTTCAGCAGCTACAACGACTTAAAGATCTGGAGGACAAACGCCGGTCGTGGGTGGCTGCGGATATCAGTGCTTTTGGCAGGAGCAGTAGTGAAAATGATGTTGGTACACTATCAAAGCGAGGACTTGAAGAATTTTTACCCTTCTTGCAACAAAGACCCCAAAGTCCTTCTTACAGAAATACCAGCACAAGACGTTCTCGACATTCCTTGGGTGTGACTGCAGAAAGAGAACTCTTTACTTTCCTGGGTACCTCAAAAAGAGAAGATCTGAACAAGTTTAACAGTCTCCCTCATGAACACCCTTGTCCAACAAGACCAAATGTAGCATGGCCAGAAAATAAAGAGCCCGTGGATGTCAGTTTCACCGGTGTGTACTTAGACCAAGGTTCCAAAAACAAGGACTACAGTTATCAGTTTTTCCCATCTCAGGCACAACATGTTGAAGATACTTCCCATGATAACCTCTATAGCAATCAAGAGAGGTCAGATAATGACAAGTATAGGTTCAATGTGCCTTGTGTGGAATCCAGTGATGCAGTTCCTTGGGACCTATCTATGGAAGAACATGAACATCATATTCCAAGACTGCATAAGATCGACTCTCATGAAGCAAACAATGTAAAGGATTCATCTCCAATTCATTTTGTGGCTGGAATGCAAGGCTTAGATGCACAGGATGGTCCAACCTTACACTCTCCTGGCATTACAGGATATCCATCCAATAGAGAAAAGACTCGTTATAAAATTGAACATTCTGCCAAAATGAGTTATCTTAATGAAGCTCTGGATCCTGATAACGATAGCCCCATATCTTCAGATGGTAGCATTTCAGGAACTAAAACTCAAGGACCAGTTTTCTTTGAATCGGATTTTGAATGTTCATTGACACTTGATATCTCAGAAGAAAACAGTTCAAAGCTCAGTTGCAATAAAATAGATAACAAAAATGGTGCTAACTACTCTTATATGAATGAACTGCAAACTGGTGATAATGCCATCTTTTCTAATGATAAATCTGACTGCAATAAGTCTAGTTTTCCAAAGGAGAAATCAGTAAGGAGCAAAGACACATTAGGACCAAAGAGAAATTCCTTGAAAGACAAAACTTCAGGTACCATAAAATCCAGCACTGCCTCTCCAAATCACCCAAGACCTGTGAGAACTCTGAATTCATCAGAAAATGCAAGCATGAGAAAAGTTGTACCCATTTCTAGGTCCACTAAACCAGCATCTCCTAGTTGCCCCAAAAAACCAGAGGCTAAGCCTGCATCTCGAGACATGGCTGTAGCTGAAACACGTCTGTCACGTCGTAACTCCGTCCGGGGTATTGTAGACGCAGCACCAAAACCTCCGTATCGGCAGAGTATATCAGTAGAAGAGCCAAAATTTCAGCATGGAACTTCAAATTCAAGCAGTGGCCATTTTGAGAAGGAGCAGCTTCAGCATAAAGGCTCTTTCAAAAAGCCAAGCTGCAAACCAGTCAGATATGTTCCCAAGTCAAAAACTGATGAAACAAAAATGTGTCGCTCCTTGACCAAATCTCAGGGCCCTGTGGATGCTAACAAAAGCCCATCTGCCATAGCTCCCAAGGCACCAGCTGCTGTTCCGAGTTTTGCAAGAAATACAGTGGCCTCTTCGTCAAAATGTGCAAAGGTGGATTTGCCTCCCCCTTCCAGAGCACCACCTCTCACAAGGTCTTTATCTCAAAGACTACCTCGAATGAAAGTAACAGCCGCCTTTGATGATTTTAACCCAAAGGAAAATGGTGGAAGCACACTGAAAAGAGCCAACAGTGCTAAAATTATCAAAAGAAACACCGATAACAGTGACCTTCTTAGTGTTAAAATAGAGTCTGGGCCGAGGGAGCAAATAATGGAAAAATCAGGATCCTTTAAATGCAAAGATGGGAGTCCAACTACAATTGGGAAACTAGTGAATCACTTCTAAAACATAAAAGCATTTGTATCATTTGGCAATTTGGAATGTGAAAACCAGGTTTCTCAGTGCTAGCTATCTTTGTTATGAAAGATTCTGAACAGTCATGCTGTATTTTGTTATCCGATAGAAACTAAGGTACCTTGTGCAAATCCTGAGGGATGCCTGAATTGAATGTATTTCAAAACTACTGTGATGGAATAGCTGTAACTAAGATCCCTTGTCTCGGGGAGATAGTACCTCTTCAGGAATTTTGCATGCTAAAACCGATTTCCTCAACTTAGTGTTCTGCCAGACAAAACCTCATCTCCAAGTTAGCTGACTTGAGATGCGATGAACTAGAGTTAATTACATGTAAAAACAATATTGCAAAGTTGGGGAAGATTGTGTTAACAAATTATTTCATGCAATGAAAGGCAGGGAATTCAGAATTAGGAATTATGGCCAGTTGTTGTATTATCACTGCTTTTCTGAGAGAATGCAGTCCTGAACATTTTTTGTGTGTGCAAAAAGTATGAAAAATACACATAGAACATTTTAAACAGTTCAAGAATAATTGTGTCTATTGCAGAGTCCATTGCTGGCAATTGGACACATGGAATTTCTGGCCTATGAAACGATAAAAATTGAACACTGCTGGCTTTGGAAGGGGTGTGATTGTAACTTCATCTAAAGACTATACAGCATGTCTTCAGTTGTGTGTGTGTGTCTGTGTGTGTTGGAAAGAGGGGTAAATTCTGCTGGGCAGAATTTTTATTCTCCGTAAGCGTAACACAGCTGCCTTGCATGTCCAAATAGAATACTAAAAGGAATGATTGGTGTTGGAATTAGTTGGTTAGCTGAAAGCCATGGCTGTCAGAAACCACAAGTAGTAGTTAGAAAAATGTTTATGGTTGATTTGGCTTGCCTCAGTCATGTGCAAACTTGCCAGCTTTAGGTATACATAAGTGCCATATTTATGATACCTATCACAAATGCTGCAGCTTGAAACCTGCAAGGGATGCAACCTTTTGCAGAGCACTTTTTTTCCCTATCAGTTCTGGTTTCCATTGATTTTTAACTATGCCACTTACTTGAATTGCTGCTCCAGTTAAGAAAAGCCTTCAGTTTTCTGATGCCATTTTCTTTTAAAAAACAAGTAGGCTTGAAATGTGCAAATTTTCTTTAAGTATGACAAAAGGCTCTTTTTGCCTCAAGTATGGGTTTTAACACTCCTTTTTAAACTTCACTTATAGGGGTGTATGTGTTTGTTTGTGTGTGTTAGTATGTCAGTGTTAGAGAAATAGTTCACTGCATAAGAATAACATCAAGTCAGGCTAAGATTCAGAGAATGAGGAAAAACCTGTTAATGTATATTTTGAATTCTCCTCGGTCCGTTTCCAAATAAATATTGGGCAGTAAGGTTTATAGGGAAAGTGGCTACAGAGCCTCTTCATTTAAGCAGCTGACATTTTATTCAATGATGCAATATTGTGAAAATGCAAATAATAATATTAATATTGGGGCAAATAACGTTAGTTATCAAGCCATGTTTTTAGCATTTTTAGCATTCCCACTCTTTTTTCTATATGTACATCAGTCCTATGTAATTTTCCCGGACACTGAACGATTGAAATGAATAATTTTACAATTTCAGCTCATGATATTATGTTCTTCTGTGACTGAATTATTTTTTTTCTCCCCAGCTTGTTTGCCAAAATGCCATCAAGTGTGTAGTTGAGCCACCACTTCAGTAGAATGGCTGGCCAAACTTCCTTATGGTAAATGCTCTTTGAATGGTATCAGTGCTTTTGATTTTAGCAGGTTCTTGAGTTATCCTTCCTCCATAGATAAAATGCAGTAATCTGTCCCTTTGGCTTTACTTACAACATTTTATACTCATCTGCAAAAGCAGGTGGTGGATTTTAATTACCTTTTGTGGTAGTGATCTTGAAAAGAGAAAATAATTTAAATGTTACATGTTTGGAAACTGTAAGTAAATTTCTATATAAAAGTATATGTAAAAATGAACTGGATGTATTTAATGGACCATTTATACATTTCTGAGTTTATCTTGCTAGTTTAATAAAGTTCCCATTTATGGGATTTGTGCTATATGTTTCCATTCTTCCACTGTAAGTTTGCTTAGCATTTTGCTTGGTATTCCAGCTAAGAACCATGGTGGAAAGATTAATCATAAAATGCCTTGAAAAAAATAAATACGATTAAGTGATACATTAACCATTTTACATTCAGCATTTAAGCTATTCTGAAACTAGATAAGAGATGTCCAAGGCAAGAGTGCCCACTGCCTATCTTCTGAACCTAACAAATATCCATCTTGGACTAGCGTTCCTGCTTCTCTCAAACCACCATTGATCTTGTGCAAGAATCCCTGGCAGGATATAAGAGCAACTATCTATAACTGAAAAAGTAAAGAAATTTTAAGGCTTAAGCTTAGAGTGTAAAGACTATGCAAGGTACCATATTCTTTTAGGGAAATTATAGTCTGGATGAGATATTTTCCCTTCTAGTTTGAGGCTTAGGTTGCCTTATGAATATGTAAAAATTGACAAGTCTGAATTTGCCATGCATTTGTTTGTATTCACTTAGAATATTTTATCTATTGCTACATAATTTCAAGAAGGGGAATTACACACTTGTTTAGACAGGATTGGAAGCAGCATATGACACAAATTAGGTTGCCCTTTCATAAAGGCAAATAATACAAAATACAAGTTAAAAATTGTCAAATAAACAGGCACACAGAAAAAATGGTATCACAAAGAAACAACAGCTGAATCCAATGGATCCGGCACAAAAACACTACAACTGGAAACACCCAACACCTGATGAACAAAGTCAAACTGCCCAAAGCTCTTTTAAAGAAGGTAGACTTGTATTCCAAGTCTGCCTTTCTACTGCACATCCTGGTTGTGGTACATACAGTTTGTTAAAGCCAAAACGTTTTTGACGTAGAGCATTGCATGGACCCAGCCAATTGCGGTTTGTTTTATAAATTATTTTAAGAAATCATGATTTAATACAGTATGTCAGCCCAACAAATTACTTTTGTTAATTAAAATTTAACCTGGGTTTTTGAATTACAAATTTTATAATAATAACTTATGCAGAATAATCATGTAGAAATTATGTAGAAAACTTTAAAATCTATAATAGTTTCAGATATTTTCCTTGTCATTAGTTGTTTTGATTTGGAGACATGTCAGTGTTGTCATTGCTAGCCTGCTGCATAATAGCGATCACATTTCTATTGTATTATTTTCTTAAGACATCAGGTCTGCCTTTAACTCTCTAAAGGTTTCAGATATTATTAATATATTTTTGGATATTTCATGTATTCTATCCTGGGAAATCTGCCTCTGAAGATTTCTTGAAACGCTTAACTAGCAATTTCCATCTGATGACTGAATACCATAATAGATTACACACTTTTAAAAAGGTTGCTCCTTTGGGAAAAAAGCCCCAATTACCAATTTTTACTAATTGCCTAATTATTTTCTTGTTCTTAGTTAATATTTTATAATTCTATATAAATATGCATAGATATAAGAATACATGCACACATTCATATTCTTCTTTGAGTATTTTATTTATTACATTTCTATGTTCTCCATCTCACAGATGAGCAACTATGGGCAGCTTACAACATCATAAGACAGCAATATAAAACAAAACATTTTAAAAATTAGAAATTAAAATGTTAAAAGTTAACAAAAAACTAGACAAGAAAGAAATTTCATAAACAGAGTAAAATGTGATATCAGTACGCAGAAACATAGGCCAAAAATGCGACAAAACTAGTCCCAGTGGTCCAATTTCTTAAACTAGCATTCTTAGCTATTTTTTAAAACTTTGGCTCTATGAGAAAATATAAAAGACAGCTGTCACTCACCATAGGAGATTCCAGAAAAAAAAAAAGCAAAAATGTTTCTCTGATTTGTTAACTTCCTTTCCTTTCATGCACTTACTGGTAGTTTATTGATTTTAATTCAAAGATAAGATAGCCATTAGCATAATGACTTCATTTTGGGAGAGGCCTTGCAGATGCAGAATCATCTTTTAGCAAGGGTAGAGTTTTCAGATGGATAGCGGTTGCATCAGCTTGTTAGCTAAGATTTATTCTATAGCAAAGAGTGTGGGAAAATTCCATTTCAATGCTAATGCATTCTTAGAAGAAACACAACTGCATATTCATTTTTGGAGTGTTGCATAGGCTCCCAATATTGGTCATCTTACCTGTTTTAAGGTTAGTTTCCAGTAATCTGAGCTAAGTGAGACAGGTGATAAAGTACAGGTAGTCCTCACCTTACAAATACAATTGAGCCCAAATTTTCCACTGCTAAGCAAGACAGTTTCTAAGTGATTTTGCCCCATTTATGATCTTTCTTGCCAGAGTTATGTGAATCACAACAGTTGATTAGTAACACTGTGAATCTGGCTTGCCCCATTGACTTTGCTTGTCAGAAGGTCACAAAAGATGATCACATGACCCTGGGATAATGCTACCGTCATAAATATGAGCCAGTTGCCAACTGTTTGAATTTTAATCATGTGACCATGGGGATGTTGTACCAGTCTTGTGAAAAACGATCATTAGTCACTTTTTTCAGTGCTGTTGTAATTACAAATGGTCACTATACAATGATTGTTAAGTTGAGGGCTACCGTTTTGTCAATTTTAAAGGTACTTTTGAATCCAAACTAACTCAAACTCTGCATTTGCAAATATTGAGAGAAAATAAAACCCAAATTCAAAACTTCATAATAATGACAATATGAACTAATTAATTAACGGATGTGAAATAAAAACAGAAGGGAGAATATAATTTTGGCCCAAATATAATCTATTCTCTTTTGGTAATAAGGATGTTTTGGAACGATGACAAAATCCTTTCTAGTCTTCAATTCATTTTCAATAAAGAAAGAGAAAAAAGATTATATAAATGGAAAATCATCCATAAACTGACTTTCTGTAAAGGCTGCATATGCATAACATGCTAATTGTTTCATCACAATACTTTTAATTGGATGGGAGGAATATTTAATATATTGTGGGAAGACCAAACCTTCAGGAAACTAAATTTAGTCTGATCCATTTCCACATCTCATAAAATTGTCCTGTTGCAGGAGCACTTCAAGGTAAATTCGTCTGAATGTCATCCAACTGCTAAGGACTACATAGAGTTATCCATATAGTTTTCTTGGCAGAAGTAGAGTTGCATGCCATTGCCTCTTTCTGGAATGTTTTTTCCACTCTCTAGCCTGCAACCCAGGTTTTTGATCAGTTTCCCATTCCAGTACTAAGCAGATTAGAATTTGCTTAGTTTCACCTCTATGATCAGCAAAATTTGCTAGGTGCAGCCACAAATCAACACCCTAGCCCAAAAGGATTTCAAAGGGAATCTGGGATATTCTTGAAATCATGGCCTATTTTAGCCAAAGCCTGTTGCTGCTTGGGATGAACATGCAACTAGGTTTTTGGTTATATGAAATCAACTTGACAGACTGTCTTTGTTTGTGGCTCCCAGAGGTTCCCCACATTTCCAAAGGAACTTCAAGAGATGAAGTGGCACAAGAGATGCCTAGAAAGCTGCTGGAGAAAGCTATCAAGAATTTATGAAGGACTGTCTTGTCATAACTATGACTAACTACTGATTTTTCTGCTCTTGTTACACTCAGGGATATTCAGCTAGTGGACTTTGATTTGGCTCGTTCAATCCCTTCTAGATACTGCAGGCTGGGGAAACCCTTGCAAACCCCTATGAGAACTTTATGATGTTGCTTGGATCCTCATAGAGTTGGATTCTTGCGCGGGTCCTATTTTGTTTGATTATCTGGAAGGAATTCAAGCCTATTAGAACTCCATTCTGCCTCTTGTGTCTTAGATCCAGGTCGCACCTGACTGATCAAAGTCACTTGGGAGATGACATGTGGTTGAAAGCAGGTAGTGATGAATAGGTCTCTGATCTGAAAAAAGTGATGATGCACCTTCACCTCAAAGGGCCATCGCTGGATCCAACTAACTTTGGCAATTTTCATCCAGTCTCTATTTTTCTTTTATTCTTGGAGAAGCTTGTTGAGAAGATAGTAGGCATACAGCTGCTTACAGTCTGGGTTACAATACTAAGATAGCATTGATCACATTTACAGATAGCCTCTGATGACTTGGATGGGGTAGTGTGCCCTCCTTGATTTCTCAATAGCTTTCAATACCATTAATTATGGTGTGCTTCTAGGGTGGAGAGGAGTGCCGAACACTATTATGGTGTTTTTTCTTTACTCGGGGACTGGTTCCTAACACTGGTGAGGAAGTCCTGCCTTAGACTCCTTCATTACAGAATGCCTCAGGGTTTAATTCTTTCCCCACTCCTATTTAACATCTACCCACAGGAAGCTCCTAAGTGAGGTCATTCGTCAGGGCAGAGTTAAGTACCATCAGTATGCTGATGATTTTGAGCTATACATTTTTGCCCGAGGCTGCCCAAGTCATGCAGTCAGATTTCTTTGTCAGTGCCTGAAGGCTGTGTGGGTCTGGATGGGGATGAAGACTCTGCATAGGGCTGTAGTCTCTCAGATACTGTTGATACATAATGGAGGGGGGAGGTGTCCTTCTGGATTGATGACTCATTCTCCAAGATCAAGTGATAGGTGTAACCAGCACGGCCTTTAAACAAATTACCTAGTGAGTCAATTATGCCCATTCTGGAACTTCTGGTCACAGCACTACCTCACTGGATTACTTCAATATTTCTTCAAGGGAATCAATCACTTGAAAAGATTTAGAAGCTGCTGCTTATCTAGGATGCAGTGGCACTGGCAGATCAATCACTATATGGTCTAGGACCGTGATGGCGAACCTATGGCACGGGTGCCACCAGTGGCACGCAGAGACATCTTGCTGGGCACACAAGCTGTCAGACAACTTACCTCCAGCTGAGCATGCTCATGCGATTTCACATGCACGCATGTGCGATTGCAGAGACCCAGCTGGTCTTCGAGTGTCTGCTGTGTTATGAGTGCAATTATAGCAGGAAATCCAGCTAGTCTTTGGAGCTCTTGCGCATGCGCATGCGATTGATCATGTGTGAATGAGTACATGCAGTGCAGATGATGCAGTTGCACATGCAGCGCACATGGAGGAGCCACAAGCAAGTGCAGATGGCACACGCAAAGCACGTACTTTTTGGCACTCACCACTGGTCTAGGACAAATTGCCATGGCCAACTTGCCACAGGACAACTCGCCATGGGACAACTTACCATGGAACAAGAGTTACACTAATATCATAGAAATAGTGGCATAGAATCACTAAAGAAAGGATTCCAAAGGAGGGACGAAATGAAATGTGAACAACAAAAGTGAAAATAACTTTTTAATTATTTTAAATTATTAAATTGAATTGTTGATTTGTCCTGTGGTGAGTTGGCCATGGCAGATTGGCTCTGGCAAGTTGTCCCATTTGGTCACTCCATGAGCTACACTCACTCCCACTCACTTCTGCATTAATTTAAGGTGCTTATGGTCACCTCTAAAGCTCTGCATGGAATAGAATAATAGAATGGGAAGGGACCTTGAAGCTCTTCTAGTCCAACCCTCTGCTTAGGCAGGCAATGCTGAACAGGGTCAGATTATTTGCAGAACCATCTATTCAGTTGTGTCCAACCATCCCAACAAATCCAACAGCAAAGAATATTCACAGAGACTCTGAAGAAACCACAATTCCCAGCATTTAAATTATATTAAGAAGTTTTGGGCACACCATCCTGCTACAAAGAAGATCATGGAGTTCCAGGGAAATTGAATGAGTATTCTCAAAAATGGTGAGCATTGCCATATGAGCTGCCAGAACTACTGGTAATGCAATTTCACTGGGTTAATCGCCAGTCAAGTTTGGTGGATTGTGGGAAAGAATACAGTGAACTAATCACATCCCAATGGATTTTAA
Source organism: Myanophis thanlyinensis (assembly GCA_017656035.1). Classification (NCBI taxonomy): domain Eukaryota; kingdom Metazoa; phylum Chordata; class Lepidosauria; order Squamata; family Homalopsidae; genus Myanophis; species Myanophis thanlyinensis. The sequence continues at coordinate 28,996 of JAEANM010000680.1, forward strand.
TTCACCCATCTAAATAAAATCATTAGTGAGATTTCTCACTGAGGCTAATTTAACACAAAGACCATTTCTCAAACTAAAAATGTCTTCACAAGTAAATAAAGTCAATTAGGGCATTCAAGACTCATGGAACAAGATATTTTATGACTGGTCTAACTTCCTAAATGTTTCTCCTCCTTCAACCAGGAAAAGGTGTTCCCCCACTAGATACTAATAAATGGTCTGACTGGTATGAGAAGATTCACTGTTATTTTCCTACATATCCACACCCATGCTAACAAAGCTGGCAAATGTTCTCGTATTAATTTCCTCTTCCTGTTAAAAAGATAGGAGTAACTGCAAGTGTACATTGTGTAAAAAATACGGATGTTTGCTTAATGAAGAACAGAAATAAAATATCAATAGGCCTTTTTTTTTTAAAAAGCAGACACGGAGTGGTAGAGCAATTTGTAAATTAGTGAAATAATACAATAGCCGTACAATTTACAAGGGATCACCTATGAACCAAGGATTGATTTAGTTAGCCTAAATATACTGTTCCTTTTTTCTTTTTCTCCCTAGCGCTTCCCATTCCTGGTGATGCTACTACTTGATTATATTATCTCTTGCTTCAAATCCTAATCTATCCTTGCACAACAAATTAAGTCATTCTCTCTGCAGGAAATAAAGCTAAATCCATATAAGTGAAATGACTGTATATTCTTCCTTTGGCTTTTCTCTCTGATGCTAAACTTAATGATGACAATGAGTGTACTGGCTGGAGAATTCTAGGAACTGAAGTGACATTTTCAGGTTGTCAAGGTTGAGAAACATCAGTTTAGTAGTGTGAGAAGATACTAACTCAGCAACTAACTGGCAGCTATCATCATCCTTCCCACTGTAGGCCTGAATATGATATTTTCAAATATAAAATTGCTACATGTTTTATTTAAACATTGTTTTTTCCATTTTAAAATTCAGAAATGCTATAGCGATATATTAGGTTATATTTTTCCTTCTGATATTTTATTTACTTTTCTCCTATTCCAACCCTTCCTTTAATTTTGTCTAGAGTAATTTCCTCCCACTCCCATTCCATATATTGTATTTTCTCCACCCTATCCTAACAAGCTATGCTATAATTTGTTCATATTGGAATGTTGTTTCCCCTCCCCTCTCCCAACATAGTTTTTTTTTTTAAATTGGTATATCCAAATCTTCAAATTTCAAATCTGTGAAACTAATTTTCCTCTTATAATCCTAGGGGATGAGAGAATATTGAGAAAATCTTTTAACAATCCTACAGCAACAGGTTGAGATGGTTAGAGTTCACTGGAATTGTAGCATTTTGACAGGAAAGAACTACAAACAAATGGCCAAACCGCTCATTTTCACAGGTGTGAATTTCTTTTAAAATTAAGATTATTTGTCATGTTATGTCTGCCTAAGGAGAAATTCCACAAATGCCATTTTTTAAAAAGTCATGTAGATGCAGGGATAGGGGAAGCTTTATACATTAAGTATTTCCCTCTGACAGAGCAGTTAAATGTAAAAAGACTTTTGAAAATAAAACTCAAAACAGTTCATGTATTTCTTCAAATACAAGTTAACTCCCTGAAAAGATACTCAAATATTTTATTTATTTATATATTTCAAAACTTATATATCGCCCCCTCTCCCGAAGGACTTGGGGCGGTGTACAGCCAATAAAAACATACAGATAAACAGTTTAAAAAACCAATTAAAATTAAATTAAATTAAGGCCAATCAAATTTAAATTAATTTTTTTTAAAATTTAAAACAATTTAAAATGCATACAATTAAAACCCATTTAAAATCCCCAACCAACGGTACTAGGCCAGATCGGCTTGTTGAAATAAAAAGGTCTTCAGTGAGCGCCAGAAGGTCTGTAGGTCCATAATGGTCCGGATCTCCAGGGACAGTGCGTTCCAGAGGGAGGGTGCCACCACAGAGAAGGCTCGAACCCTTGGGGCTGCCAGGAGACAGGAAGGAAATATGTATTTCCTTAAAACTTCTAGATTTTGTTTAGGACCATGAAAAAATCATCTTTTGTATCAAAGGAAACTATCAATCAAATAACATTCCTCTCAGGGAAATGGTTATGGATCTTCCATGTTTCTCTTTCCCTGCAAATCTTTCCCTATTAATGAATAAAAAGGCTCTCCATCTAACCTTGAGCCTGCCTAGAACAATGTCAGCATAATATTTGTTATCCTGTTACTAATTTTTATTCAGCTCCATAATATCATTATTGAATTATTGGCAAAAAAAGAAGCCTAGTTATAGATAAGTTGATTTCTTTAATAGCTTCCAGGTGTCACCAGATAGTCATTAGTTGCCAGTTAGGTCTGTGTAGAGGAAATGTCTGTTCCCAACACTTTTTCTAGGCTGCTTTTTCTGCTCCTCTTTCCTTATATCATTAGGGCATCTTTCAAATTTAAATAAATGTTATCAAAGGAAATCATATAGAAAGGCACCAAATCAGAAATAACACCAAAGTGAAGGAGATGGATTCTGCCATGATTTACAGCTAGCTAGGTGTTGAAAGGAAGAAATAGGGTAACCTTCTAACAGTTGGACAGCCAGTGTCTTATGTTTTGATGTGCTAGAATGGGGGTGAATGGCTGAAGCTAATAAATATAGGGAAAATAGTATGTAAGAAAAAATATGTCCCCTATTCTCCAAATATAGTAGCAGAGGTCTGTTCTTGTCTTGACTGATTATGTGCCATCAAGCTGAGGTAATCTCTTAGCTTTCTCCCAGAAAACTTCTACTATTGAAAGCCTAGATAGAAGTTGGTGTCAAAAAATGGCCTGGGGGGGGGGGGGAGATAGTTAATGAGATTTGAATAAATCTCTTCTCCAAAATGGGAGAATAGATCTGAAGGAAACTTGGGAAATAAAGTGTTAATGATTAGAGTAAAAACCTGGAGAAAAAACTGTGAGGAGATAGCTGGCTGGTGACAGGAGTGGGTTTCCTTCAGTCTCCTAATATTTTCAAATACATCTCATGTCAGCTATTGAACATCTCACCTCTCTTGTATGTTTTTTTTTGGGGGGGGGGGGCTCAGGGGCCTCTTTCTATCCTCTGTCTTTGGCATCTGCATAGTTGTAAAAAAAAGTGCAGTGACAACTGTGCAGTCAAAGTTGTGTTCCCTTTTTACCTGTGCCATAAATGTGCAACAGCATAAAAAGATACAAGATTTAATAAACTAGTTATGGCTACCATCTTGATTTTTCTAACTGCTTTGTTGACACTCCTATCTGTCTCTTCCCATTTTCTTCTGTCTCTCTCACCACCCTGTCCTTACCCCTTTCTCTGTTCCTTCTACCCTCCCTATCTCTCTCTCTCCCCCTCCCTCTCTCTCTACCTTCCCACTCTCCCCACCATCTCTTCAGGCAATTTTACATTACAGATCAGAAGTGCCACCAAAGGCAATAAAACACTCTATATTTTTGTGTATTATACTAAAATTCTCATGGACATTAGAAGTTTGTTGCTGCCATGTTTTAATGTTATATAGAATTGACCTTGGAAGCAAAAGACGGGGTATGGCCTAGATAACTGACTGATAACAATATCTGAGTCTGAAGGAGGGCTGAGGGTGGAGAAAGCATCTCAGGAGGTTTACTCCCTAATTTTCAGGTGAGTAAAAAAGTAAGGCAGGAGAGAGTTGCAAAATTCTGTTACTGTAACCATACAATACAATGTTGGTATTTGTGGTTGGTGCTTCTTGTCTTGGTTACCTTAAAGGCCTGACACATATAACCTGTTGTGCTTCATAAAAAAAATCTGCATTTTTATCTCAGGCTACCTAGGCAGGTGTTCTATTATGGAATAGCATTACCACATCTGGCTTGCAGTAATCCAGATGAACCGTAGATAGTAAAAAGGAAAGTTTTGTGTATCACTTAGCTGCCATTATAATGGTATAGGAGACTGACAGCTGACAATTGATATCTGGATTCTGGACATTTTAATAATGGAATAATTTTTTAAGAAATAACCTTTTTTGCGCAGGTGGGGAAAATTATTGTAGAAGTGGAGAATTACTGTAGAAGAGGATAGAAGAATCTAAAAGTATGGTAAATAAATTATTACTGTTGGATCATATTCTTGAACATAAGGAGGTACAATTTTATGGTATATAGCCATGGTGGAGAACCATGGTGGAGACTTCTGGGAGCTGCTGACCTTCCGGAAGCAGCATGAGGACTTCCGGGTGCTGCAAAGGACTCCCAGGCAGCTGTA
>JAEANM010000681.1:0-33242 GCA_017656035.1 Myanophis thanlyinensis
TGCCGGCTGCCCTCTGCTGATGGGGGAAAGCTGAGCCACTTTCCCCTATCAGGAGATATGGGAAGCGAGGAGAGCCGTCTTGCCGCTGCAGAGCTGCGCTTCCCCCGCTCCTGCCGGCTGCCCTCTGCTGATGGGGGAAAGTGGCTTTCCCCCATCAGGAGATATGGGAAGCGAGGAGAGAGCCGGCTCCTGCCCGCTTGGAACGGATTAGGGCATTTAAAGGTAAAATGCTTCTCTACTTACGAAATTTTCTACTTACGAAACGGCTTTTGGAACGGATTAATTTCGTAAGTAGAGGTACCACTGTATAACCCTAATCCTAACCCTTCCTTCCTTCTGCTCAAATACTAACTTAACAGCTGTCTTAGACAAATCGGTCTGGAGATGAAAATTCAAATAAGCTACCTGTTGGAAAGGCATCCTTAGGGCTCCCATGTTCACATAGGGGGCCACTCGGCAGGCGTCTAAATGGCTGGCAGTCCCCAAGATCACACCTGCAAGCAAAGGTATAGGGTCAGGAAAGAGTCTTCAGAAAGATCAGCCTGTCCCCACTTACTTCCAGGACCTACCTTTATGCATCTGGTTCTCTTGTTTTCGGCATTTGGCTCTTCTGTTCTGGAACCAAACCTGCCAAGAAGAGAAGAGATGCTGGCAGTCAGCAGCAGTGAGCTAAAGAAAATCAGACTGTGACCCCTCAAACTTTCTTAAAAGCTAGGAAACTAGGAAAAATGTGTGGTTACAGAAATGCTTGTATGAGAAGAAAGACAATCTGAATTTTTTGTTGGATGCAATAAGCAGGTAAGGACAAAGGTCTCCAGTAACTTTTATGCAGTTTTAATACTCAGAACAAGTTCCTGAGCTAAGAATCTTTTCATTTCAGTGTGTTTGTTTGATATCAAGAGATGGTTTGTAGAAAAGCTATACACAACAGAGCTCACAAGATAAAAACCTATTTTTCATGGCTAAATTAAGCCAAAACAAAATTGGTAAAAATAGTAGTACAGTACCATCCCTTGAGGTTCTACTCATTATTAAATACCACTGAGTTCAAGCAACATTTCATACAACATCATTCTTAAAATTTAATAGGATCTTAACTCCCATTTCCATTTTTCCCACCGTATTCAGTTGTGGATCTGCCTTCCCCAATTTACTGTTCTCCATGTGTGTTAAAATGCTTCACCCTTCAACTGCAAATGACAATAGCTAGGGCTAGGTCACTGGGGATGATGGAAATTATAGTCCAACACATCCATCTGGTATCTGAGTGGGGAAAGCTACTGGCATAATACAGATTAAGGGGATGTGCTTCAAACTATCCAGATGTGATTTTTTTTTAAGTGTTGGAAGCATGCAGGACATTCAATGCATAAAGTTACTTACATCCACACACCTACTTAACTGTCCCAGTTCTATGCTAAAATGGGCTGCTCATCCCCCTTAACTAAATTGGCATCCTGTGGCTTCTTAATAACCATATGGTTACTAAAGGCATTGAGTCAAAGTGATACAAGGCCTGCAGACAGTTTTCCATGAAAGGGCCATAAGCTCAAAAAGTTTTAACTCTGTCCAAAAGGGAAAACCAATTAAATAGCTTACAAGAGGGGGAAAGTGGGGACTGGGCTCACAGCTGCTGATATGAATAGATCCTCAGTATCCCCTGCTACAAAATGAGTAGGTTACACACTTCCATTCTGCACCTGAATCACTACAAAGACTTCTTCCTCCTTGCTCCTAAATAAGGGTTTTTAAGAGCCATAGGAAGTTTCCTTACAAGGAGGTAGAATCTGATTCAAAACTCACTTTTCAGCCTCTCTTGAGCTTACATACATATGCCTGCTTGGAGACCAGATCCATTCCCAGTAAGGTTGCTGCCTCTGAAAAGGCTTAAAAAGAAAAGTAAGCTGCCTTTCCAATCCAATGGCTGGGTTGTCCAAATCAAATCACCCCTTCAATAATGTGACAATCCTACCTGCCTTCGCACATGCTTGGAGCTTACAAGCTAAAAGTGGCATGGAAATGGAAAGTTCATTTCATAGCAAAAATTATGCTTGTGTGTTTCTGACTTGCTAATCTGGAGCCTGGCATTCCTTTATGGGGTGGTTCATGCTGGGATTTGTAGTTCAATATTCTATGGAAGTTTCAAAGCTGAAAAAATACCCTGAAAGGTCTCCATTTGGATTTCAAGGACACTGTGCAAGGCATTGAATTGCTCTTGTCATTCCAAATTTAACTGGGACTTATACTGTACACTTTCCTGAAGTAGCATGGGGATGCTTGATTAAGAATTCTGGTTTCCTATCATTTCAGTATGCCAAAAATAGTAATATTAACCATATGGATGGTACACACAGATCTTTGTCAGTTTGCTATTTTTTTTAGACAAAGAAAATTGTGTCTCTGGCCTTAGGGACTGAATGCCTTATATCGGAACTGCTATTTTATCCATCTACTGAATTCTGGAAAGAACAGCATGACACAATTCTTCCTGCTGAGAAAATCAAATTATGCCTTCAATATTGTCATTGCTAAACTCACTCTTCTAATGGGACTTCTATCATTCTGTATGATTTTGGGAAGGTATGTGATTTACATTCCGGTTTGACCAGTCAAATGTTGCTTATTTTGACAATCATTCCCTGAAAAAAGTCTTACGCTAAGTCTATAAAAGTGAGTCTGAATGAAGTGAACCTCACTGCAGAATAAATTGCATTCCAATAGACCTGCAAAATTAGCATTTTGGACTCAATAAAGTTTAAAACAATTCCTAGAAAATCCTTCTAGAAATGTAACTTATCATCTATTACATGAAAAAATGGGAAGAATAGTGCTACCATAAAGCATTATCTTTCAGTCTAGAACTTTAAGGTGTGCTGGACTAGTTCCAAAGAATCTTAGCCAGGAAAGTCACTTGGGGGATTAAAGAAGACATTCTACACATCTGGATAGGCACCAGGTTAGGAAAGATTTCCATAATAAAGGCCAGGGTAGTTTTTGAAATGTGGATCTTCTTCCCTAGATACATGGAAGAACTTGTAATTTGAAGGGCTTATTTTTTGAGACTCCATTTGTTGTAGTGGTTAAAGCACCTGACTCAAAAGTGACAGGCTATGAATCCTAGTCCCGTTTTAGGCACAAAAGCCGGCTGGGTTATCTTAGACCAATCATTCTTTCTCAGTCCCTGGAAGAAGGCAAATTGAAACCACTCCTGAAAATCTTCCTAAGAAAACTGCAGGGATTCCTTCAGGCAGTTGCCAGGCATCAACAGCGATTAAGAAACAATATATATATACAGGACAAGGGTTTAAAGTGCTGCAATTTGAATTAGTTTTCATGAAGGTGGATGTGACACACAGAACTGAATTCACACTTAACAATTGAAAGAATTGCAATCTCAAGTTTATATATACACATATACATAAAATATACAAATTAGTTATCGTCTTTGAATATGCTTAGCTAGGATTCACTGAATCATGTTTTTCTCTACTAAAGTTTTTGGGATTCCCACACATTTTTACAGCTAGGTGGCAGCACCTAGATAACCTTGGCTGATCAGGAAAAAGCTAAGCCAAGTTGTATTTGGTTAGTACAGTATTTAAATGGGAGACCATTGAAAATCTGGGGGAAATAGGAAGTTACAATTTCAGAAGAAGGCAAAGATGAAGCACTTTCATACCATTGCCAAGTAAACCAGATAAACATGTACAAAGAGTCAGCAGAAGAGGACCTGGGCTTGGGGAAGCTATCTTTTTACAACCCAATGAACTCTAAAGTCACCACATGAATTGAGTTTGCATCATCCATAAATGTGGTAGGTTAGGGGAAATGCAATTCTGCTTGTGATGCAAAGTATCACTAAAAGGAAAAAGTACAAAGCCTGGCTGATTTTCAGTTGTGCTTTTAAACTTCTGCTTTAATTAGGTTGAGAAGACAAGGCTAAATGCACAATCAGTCCATGTAAATATGTCTTTTTGACATTCCTTCTGGCTGTTGAAACAGGCACAGCTTCCAGCAAGTAATCAAAACATTTCCAGATCTGGGTTTAAGATTAATATTAATCCTGCCCCGCCCCCAGATGATTTATTGTATTTTACTCTAAAATTGCCGCAATCCAGAAAATCTGGCTTCTTCTGGTAATGCCTTCTTGTGAAGCTAGGGGCACTGCATCTCACTGGCCTACCCAGTAGCCAAGGAATTTAACTTCCTGCTAGAAATGTTTCAAAACTCGATTGAAAAGATACTGCCTCCCCTGCAAAGCCCCCCCTTTCCTTCCCTAGCCAGCCTCCCAGCCACTCTTTGTGATGGAGACAGATCAAGTCTAAGAGTTGAGCTGTTTGCTCCGCCCCCTGCTGAGGTCTTCCGCTTGCCAAGTTGATCATACGCTTAATTAATACTAACTGCACTTCCTACATCACATTTCGCCTCCAAGCTTTCTTCAATTGCCTTAATGATGGCCATTTACAACGGAGTAATTAGTGCAAAGAAAGGCTTCCAAAGGCATTAATTATCCAGAGCTACTGGAATGATTTCTTGAACAGAAATTGGCCGTCTTTACATTGCAGCATGTGGGATAGTGTCCCTTTCCCCGCGGCACCCCCAGTCACCAATATGCGAGGCCTTGAATTAATGCAGGGAGTAGTCGAATTAAAATAAAAGGCATTTTTGAGGTGTCCTAAACTTTTTAAACATGAGCTTATTTTTCTCCCTTCACGATTCTCCTCTACTTTACCTAAAAATCAGCACCACCATCCCTTGTTTCCCTTCAGACATTCTCGAAACGTTCTTCCCAAGATAGAAACAACTCCCGTCCTAACGACTTCAAACAAACTAAAATTTCGAGCCGACTCTAAACCACCTTCCCTCCCTTCTCCGTTGGGAAACAATGCCATTGATTTCAAGGCAACTGGGTTTCTCGTAGGCATGTCTGCAGACTAACAGTTTTAATCAATTTGAGGCCGAGAGTTTCGGATTTAACTGGATTTTGTTTTGACCGAGAGCAAAACGAATCTCCCTTGAACTGAAAACTCCAGCCATAATCGTCATCCACCACAGCGTTGACATAAAAATAAGTGATAACATCCATCAAGATAAATTCTTGACCTTATAAAGCTAGGTCACTTAATCGGCAATTATTAAAGGAGTCTCTAATTTGCTTACGTGATTTAAAAAAAAGATGTTTAAGACGTTGGGAAAGGGGATCCGTTAGCTTCCTTGGCCGAAGAGGAAACGTAGCTAAATTCTAAAGGTTAGACATGGAAATGACGAGGGCCCTTTTTATACACCCAAGACCAAGCTGACTTTCGCTGCTTCGGGTTAGAAGCCTGACACGACTCCCAAACATGGGTCGTCTGCCAAGCGAGGATCTCCAGACCGATGAGTCGTCTATAAACTTTAATACACTCCGGTTCCAGACCTCTCTCTGACTCCACGGTCGTGAGCCCCGCTCTTGCCCTCGGTCCCGTCCGCTTAGGTCCAAGTGCTCTGCCAGCTCGAAATGTCAGAATCCCACCCACCCCCTTCCCTTTTCAGCTCCGGAAGAGGCGAAGGCGAAAGTGATGAGGAGGCGTGGAAGTGATGAATTAGCCCAAGCGTAGAGCCTTCATAAATCAGCCCGGGTGTGATTCTCGATCAATTCCAACTAGTCATGAATATGCTAAGTAAAGCGGAGGACAGTGTTTTAGACAGTTATTTCTTCATTAAGGATCACTCAGTGATTTCTTTCACAAATGCTCTAATCTGATTTCCTTTTGATTTCCATTAGAGACAGTGAATAATGACATTTAATTTAGCCCTGCACCATAAAACCCGAAGATATTTGCTCGTAATTGAATTACTGCCTACCCTTCACTATGGTCTCATAACTTTCAATTATAACACTGACAGCTGGGCGATATGAGTTGCCTGTACAACACTAAAAATAAAAGGTTAATAAGGAGTAGCTACCGCAGGAGCTCCAATTTATTTGCAGCAGATTTCCACACTAAATTGAAACTAGATCCTTTAACAACAAGGGACAGGAGCTAGGATTAGAAGACAATTCTGAAAGTACTAAAATATCTGTTTTGTAGGGGGGGTCTACCTAGTGTCTTCCGTTCCTTTCTCTTTTTTTACCAAACAATAAGATCTTGATCCATTCCTAATCAGACACATCAAACCCTGTTTGTTTTAATTAAGGGCGGTCGGTTTCCTAGGCGGCCTCTTCTCTTTTAAATATATTTTTTTTCTATCAGGCTGAACTCTTTCTGGGTGTATGGCTTTTATGGGTTTCGTGGGAAAGAGCGGGTTATTTTGCCGGGAGGAAAGACGCGGTTAAGGGGAGCCTAGAACAAATATTTCAAAAACCTTCAAACGCTCGGAACGCCAATTTTCCTGTAACTATGAATACCCTGTTAGGGTGTTGGACTAACCCCGGTAATAAACTGTTTTAAAGGAGGAGTGCAGAATTCAATTACAAGTAATTTATTTTTAGAGATACGCTACAAGTAATTTATTTTAATGAAAACTTTATATCAAAGCCCTCTCAAGAACCTTGCAGGAGCCTTTCTCTTGTAAGGAACTGGATAACATGACATCAAAGTTGCCATCACCTTCAGCCAAAATGTAATCTCTTAATTCATTTATTGTAACTGATCATATGGGGGGGGGGGGGGAGAAGTAAAACCACTTTAACCTTCTTGGTCATTTTCCGTTTCTTTTCCAAAATCACCAAACGTACATGAAATATTCCCGTTACTTATCCATTTAAAAAAGTATCCCTGGGGGAAATTAAAATGAAAAAGATTATTACAAACTAAACAACGAACTTGATTCCTCAGGAGTATATGCTGCTCTCTAGAGATCTAATTCTGGTTATTAGTTTACTTTAGAAGAAGCTCAATAATTTTAAATCCATGAGGAGGACGTCGATCTGATGGGAAACTAAGGTCTAAGAGTCTAAAATCAAAGCATCCGGTTGAGATTCTCCTAAGGAGAATTCTTCCTTCCCCACCTCATAAAATAGGCAAAGAAAGGGCAGTAACCTCCCGGGTGTAATCTTTCTTCGCCTGTCTTTGACTTTAACATCTTGACCTATAATTCCTCAAGATGATTTTATCAAAATTCCTTTCCTTGCTTAATAGCTGACTGAATGGGTCGCTCTTACCAATACTGGCAATTCCTTTAGCTTTGCGGTTCATTTGTTTATCTGTTACTTCAAAAGGTGGTGACCTGTAACTTTTATATAAAACCACAGGCTTAACAGTTTGAAGAACAGAAGTCCAGATACGGTAGCTAGTAGATCTGATTACTAGTAAGTTATTATAAGTATTTGTATCTTTTGGCTGCCCGGATTTTTTTTTTGCCTTAATATGGCATGTCCAGAGATGGATGGAAGGACGAATGGATGGGGGACAAAGAGACAGAGAAAAGATGATAGATAGATAGATAGATAGATAGGCACACAGATCAAGATGCCTTGGCGAATTATCAGTACATAATTCAAACCTATTCTTAAGGATTTAGAGACATTATATTTTAAGGGGCATCGGGGAGGGAAGAGCAGATGGGGCCCTATGAATTCATGCTCTTGTTATGCAAGTCAAACAGAGGCGCATTTCCCCTCTCGCCCCGGCTCTGGATTATCTACTCCCAAAGCACCTAGAGCTTTTTCCACAGCCATTGTCCCCTCCGCCCACCACAGAGCGCAACAAAAACAAAAGGGAAAGGTTCTTTCGCTCCTGGGTGGGTCTGTTAAATCAAGCAGCTGATTGGTTGGAAGTGGGATCAAGGAGACGCCGAGCGTTCAGTGGAAATGAAACCGAGCGCAGCAGTCCAAGCTAGAATCCTCTCCCCATCTCCCCCCACCCCGCGCTCCCTTGACACGTGTCCTGATGTTATTCGACAAACAAACCGGCCTCTGAACTAAAAGTCCAAAAGAGAGGACGACTACATCTCTTCCTCCTTACCTGCACCCTAGCTTCAGACAGCCCCAGCCTTTGGCTCAGCTCCTCTCTCATGAAGGCATCAGGATAGTGCGTCTCATCGAATAGCCTCTCCAGCTCGTTCAGCTGTTCCAGAGTGAAATTCGTTCTGCTCCTCCGCTGTTTCAATTTAGTCTGGCCGTCCTCGTCCTCGGACTTCACCTCCTCCCGCTTGTCTTTGCATTCATAGATCCCTAGGGTGGGGAGACGAAGAGAAGGAGAAAGGGGAAACATCAGACCCGGATATCAGAATCCTTCTCCAAAGTGGGGAGAAGTTTTCCTTAGTAATCGAACGGACGATTGACCTCGAGAGTTCGGAATTTTTTTTAAAAAAAGGCGAAAGAGTACCGTTCTGATACTTCGGATAGGGTTTGGTCAATATTCGTCAATATTCATTAATGAGTCTAAGGGAGGATTTAAGCAGGCTTCGTCTCTCGCAAAGACACTACCAGGGTCTCGTGGGATTTGCTTGATAGGAGACGGGGTGATGATCTATAGGCAGATACACTTGTCCAACGGAGGTGCCTTAATTTGCCATCTGCCTGTTTCCAAAAGTCACCCACTTTTTCCAGTTTTTGTGAACAATTCAAAAGTCTGAGTCAGCTCCACCAATCGAAGTGTTATAATGTTTAGCTCTGATATTCGATGTAGAATTAACCCAAATCTCGATAACCAGAAGCCGTCTGCCCTTCATGATACTGTAAACAATTTAGGGAGCAGGTAACAAGAAACCAAATTGGATCCCATCCCGTATTTTGTCCATACACACGAGTCTGTTGCCTATTAACTTTATAGATAGAGCCATGTAGAAGTATTCTTAGCAAACAGGTAGAAGAGGTGGTGCAGAATATTTTCAACTTTCTCGTTTAGCCTACAGACAGAGGGTTTCTGGGTGGTCCAAGTACTAAATATTGTTAGGCTTGGTTTGTGTTAAGATCAGCCCAGTTTCTGCTAGGTCAGAGAAATGGGTTAGTTAGAGGACTGGGAAAGCACAGCGAAAGCTGATGAGATGGCCAAACCTTCAGATCAGAGTTATAAAGCTGTTTTATAGCTTAAGCTTGTGGGGGAGGTGTTAAAAGAACAGAAAATGAAGGGGGCGGAGGTAGGGGAACAAGTCTCCATTCACGAGGAGGCGATGGGAAATGTCCTTAACTTGCTGTTATACGCTTGAAACCTGGGGGGGAGGGTGTGTCAGAGATTTGTTTAAATATTTGAGAAACCCACCTGCTTAGAAAATAAGCGCGTGGGAGACGCAGGGAGTCTCCTCTAAACTACTTTGTACAAAAGTTTACAGATCCCAAGGATTCCTCTCTACGTGTCCCCCCTCCCCAGAGCTATTGCCTATGGGAAAGAATCCTCGCTAGACACAAAAGAGCTTGCTATCATGAAAATCACACCAGCACACGCATAGCCCCCGGGCATCACGCTAGCGCAAAGAACTTGTGAATACCAGTAAGCAATAGGAGGAAGAGGGAAGGACGCAGTAGAATTTTAGTGCCCTTTTCTACAATTCAGGAAAAAAGAAAAATATGTGGGCTTGAGTTGGCAAGCGAGAAAGAAAAGTTAGCGCCCAATTGTTGGCAAGAGGGCACCCTGTAAAGCCCTGACAGGAAAGGATGGGGCAGGTTTGGGCCAGGGATGGCTGGTGGAATAGAGGCCCCCTCTGCCCCGGTTCTGTCTTGTGGGAAGCAGCGGATCTCCGAAGGTATAAGGAGAGGGATCTCTGTCTTGATTTTGAGAGCTGCTCTGGGAAAATTTAAGATTTAGATTCCCAGGTTCAGAAACCACAATTTTTGGAAAATGATCGTGATTGAGCCCTGTTGGTTCTCTTTTCTCATCGCCCGTGTAGCAAAGGAAGCTCCCGAATTTCTCTTTTAGCTGGCACAAGATATGGATTTCCATATAAATGCACCCTAAAAAATGGCTACAATGGAAACTGGCTGCTGATTTCCTTTAACTTCCGCCCTCCTTCTCAATGAAATCAGTTCACTATACTGTAAAGCTAAAATTCTGAGACTATTCGTCTTAGGAGACACATTGGAAAGTCATTTCTGTGGCAGCCCAACAAAATTGTAGCGGAGATTTTTGAAAGAGTTTTAGCCTACTTAAATTCTCAGTCCAAGTCTCCCAAGGAGCATAAAAGCGGCGGCGCGGACGGGAGGATCCATAGTGCCGGTTTTTTTTAAAAAAAATTACTTCCAGACTATCAGCGCTAGAGACTACAGTTAGATGTTTTTTTTACATCACCACCAGATCAAACCTACAGGAATCTAACTAACTATGGTCGCGAATACTTGAATAGTTTTAAACTCAAGTCTCGACCCAGCATTTTCACTGAGTTCTGTGGCACCGAATTCCAGAATCAGAATTTCCCCATTTGCTATACAGTTGCCCTTCCTTTACAAGCACGTTTTGGGTGTTTTATCCACGATGTTTATTATGCCGCTGGATGAAATTTTATTTTTTCTATGAACTCCAGCTTTGTGGAGCTATGTTTCAAACTGACCGCAGACGTTAATTTTGTAGGGGAGATTTGAATTTTCCTTCACTCACTAATGAAGGAAAAGTGGTAATCATTAACATCACTTTTCTATATAAAAGGTAGGGCTAGGGTTAGGGTATAGGATAGAGTATAGGATAGAATATAAGATAGAATATAAGAGAATGATAGATAGATAGATAGATAGAGTGCATTTTCAAAATGTGATATACAAATCCGTGCATTTTGGGAGGTTTTGCATACATGCATGTTGTAAAACTATTTAATCTTTACAGGGTTTTCTAAATAGTACAGTTGCTTTGGATTTGTTAGCATCTAAGTATCCTGGATAGTCATTAGAATATTATTTATAATTCAGTCATTCCTGAACCGATAAACAGATAGCTAGAGATCGATCGATCTTAAAATCATTACAGTAAGACCCCTGGGAATATAAACTATCACTTCATCCTAAAACCAACCTCTTTTAGATCACAACAGATCTAATGAAAAGCATAGGGCAAGTCCGGCTGATACTACATGGGATTTTAGTGAAAGGGTCTTTCTGACAACCTGTTTATCTGAACCCATTTAGAACAAACGAACCCCCTAAAATACAGCTAATTGAATTTACTTTGCAATAGACACGTCAAAGTTCGTCTATAAATTTCCAGATATCAATAATGCCAGTGCCTCGCATTGTTTTAGAAAATAAGACTGGGGGAAAAATACCTTTAAGAAACGGAAACAGTTTGTAAAGGAGTGACCCTTCCCTTCTTTTAACACTAAACCAGTCACCGCCGAAACTGCCAGAAGCCCACGCTTCCGTTTGAACCTATCAGATACTTGTATTTAATTCTATCGGCTTTATACCAGAAGTGACATAAAACTCAGTCTAAGTGGCCCAAGACATACTTGCGCTTAACTTCCTATATTGTTTTTTCCCTTCCTTTTCTGTAGCCTGTATTTACAGCGTCCTACACTGTAGCTCTAACTCGAAAAAGGGAATCTTTAATTGGACAGACCCTTAAAGGCCAAAAACAAAACCAGTACAGTGCAGCAGTTCAGGTGAAAGGCTTGGACATCATTCTCATCCATCCCCACCCACCACCCCCAACAAAAAAGATTTTCGGAATATCCTAAACGAGCGGATTCTTACGCCTTCCCTTTGCCCGACGAGCCTCCGCCAACTCATCTTGAGCTTATTAGCTCTTTCCCCACCCCAAAGCTCCCACAACTCCTTACTGAAATAATTTTAACTATTCCGCCGAGATTAGTCCCAGAACGAATTCTGCCTAATGCTCCTACTTTTAAGTTGGCCGCGAAGAAAAAACGGGCCGGGCGCGGTAGCCGAAGAGGAAAACGCTTTTCCTTCTATTGTTTAAATTCACCTAAAGAAAGGAAAGAGGAACCGGGGCTGCTGAAGTTTGAGATTCGTTTCCCTTTTTGAATACTCTTTGCTGCTGCTGGCTGTTTCTCCTGCTATTATTATCGCCGCCACCACCTCTCTTATTACCCGTCCCCTTCGGCCCCCTCTACAGTTTCGCCAAAGCGGCACCCGAGAAGGAAGCACGGGACGGCCCAAGACGGCGGCGAGGCATCTACCTCGGGCGCCTGGGGGGTGACAGATTCTTCTTTACCTTCCGAGGTCCTGCTGGAGTGGTTGAAGTCCTTGAGCTTGTCCTTATCGCTCTCTCCAGGCTCTTTGAAAAGGTGGACCGGACAGTGGGGGCCCCCTTCTGCCAGCTCCTGCAGGCTAGTGGCATCGGAGCCGCCCAGTTCCCGAGTCCGCGCGAGCCCGCTCTCCAAAACTTCCCGATACGTGATGGAGTCCTTCTTGTGACCACCGCCGCCTCCTCCTCCTACTCCTCCTCCTCCGCCGCCGCCGCCGCCGCTGCTCTCTTTGCTTTTCTGGTCAAAAGATTTGGACACAAACGCCGTAAGTTCTTCCATGACGACCCGGCCGGGAAGGAGATGAAGCCGGGCCCTAAAAAACCCCGCCGCCACCAAACCTCCAGGCCAGTTTGTTCCACCGCCAGCGACCCTGCTGTTGGGCTTTGTGCAACTCGTCGGATGCGCCTCCGCTTGGGAGTCCTGGCCGTGGGATTCCTCTTGTCCAGGCTGGGGAGGGGGACTGTAGAAGCGCGCGCGCGCGCTCCCGTGAATGTGTGTGTGTGTGTGTGCGAGCGAGCGAGCGAGCGCTCAGACACCCCTTGTCCAGGAGCTCTAGAAACCGAAGAGGCTGGGCCGGGGTTAGATCACTCCCGCTGTTATTTATGCCTTTCAATTTGAGAACCCACTATTTATACTGGGCTACTTCAGCCCAGCCCCCCAGCTCTCGCTGTCTCCAACAATTATTGCCTCTTTCCGAGTCGCAGGCAGACGCCGAAGAGCGTTTTTTCCCTCCTCGGGCCAGCAATTGGCTTGCTTTACGTTTCATCACGCGCTGGCGTCCGCTGCACCTTGATTTCGAGAGCCAGAGAGCAGAAAGAGGCGGAGGGAGAAAGCCAACGAGCCCTCCCTCCCCGCCCCCCAAACAGGTAGCTCGTGGCCGGCGTGCTTTGTCAGGGTTTGCAGGAACTCAACCGACGGAGGGGTGTGTGGTGGGGGACAAAAGTCGAAGAAGACTTTATTGCCAGCCACGAGCTCGCGTGCCCGCGTGGACTTATAGGAGACGGACAAGCGGGCAGGGGAGGAGAGGCCAGAGAGAAGTAAACTGATGGTTCAATTCAAAGGTAAACCTGGAGAGATCAGTATTGTTTTGTCACTGTCGGATCTTTCTTGATTTTTGTTGTCCTTGTCGGTTTTCTCTCCCCTCCCTTCCCTAAATCCTCAACGCGGGGCGGTTTCGGCTGTGAGCTCCCGCAGACTTTCGTTGGCGAAACTGTTCCGCTCAAGGAGGATGAACGAGAAGTCGGGAGGCTTCGTGGCGTTTGTTTCTCTTGCTGCTCTGTTACAAGTTAGGCCTGGGGACACACGCACAAGCACACAGATACACCCCGCCCTCAAGTATCGAAAGGGGGAGGGCCGGGATCCAAGAGAGAAAGAGCAGACCAGCTTCTATTCTCATCTGACAAACTGCAGGCTTCTTTGCCATTGTAGGCAGTGCAACTCTGCGTCTGAAGACGAGCGAGTTCCCGGTGGAAAAAGAGCTTCCGGGGGGCTGTGGGGTTTCACCAAGCGGAGGGATTGCTCCAGAAAACCTAATGGCCCTTGCGGGTCTTGCATCGCAATCCCCTGCCCCAAAGTCAACCCCGCTGAGATCCAGGCAAACTTCCAGGCAAAAGCGGATCCCAGAAGGCAACCTGCGTTTTCGGGGGCCCGCGAGGCGCTTCCTTGCGCTTTCCTTATTGCGGCCCGTCGGTCGGCCAGAGCAACACCCGAGGCGATTGAATCGATCCCCTTTGTAGATAGAAGCGATCTCTTCAAATCGCCCCAGGGAAGGAAAGAGATTCATCTAAGCGGGAATGAGAAGCGGAAAGGATTTCCCTCCCCCCTTTTCTTTACCCTGCAGGATTCAGCACCAGAGGCACAACCTCTATAGCAGAACAAAACCAATCCACGCAGGTGCCAGACCGAAGGCAGCAAAGCTCCACGCTGGCTGGTGGTTCTCCTCCCCCGACTGCCTCCTCCTTCCCTCCGGTTAAGGCTGAGTTCACAGCGGCCCTTGTGCTTAAAAATGAGCCCCCTTCCAATCAAGGGGTGGCCTTGGGATTCAAGGGCTGGCAGACCGTTCCTACCGACTCCTCGGCCTCATTCCACGTCTGAGATCGGATCGGAGCAAAGCCGGGGTCGGCAGGGTTTGAAAGACAACGCTCCGATTTTGCGTTCCGCTGCCTCCCTTCAAGGGTTACTCCAGTCCCTGGCAAAAAGCGCTTCTTCGTGGGGGCGGGTTGTCTGGGAAGGTCAAGTTTTCGCTTCCCTCTTGCTTGGAAAGCTCCCCACCAACCTTAAACTACCGTTTCTTTCTCTCTCTCTCGCTCTCTCTCTGTGTGTGTACATGCGCTCTCGAAGTGCCCCGATTTAAATCCGCGGGACTTACTGAAACCCGTTGGGAATTTCGCAGCTTGGATACTGGCAGGGCAGGAAAATCCCTCGGCAGGATCTACCACTTCTTTACCTGTCAGAGAGAGAAGGGCTCTCTGATATATTTTAGTATATTTCATTTTTAACCTTTCCACGGTAATGTCTCCCTTCTCTTTCCTTCACACACACAGACACACACACAATTTTGCTTCCAAATTCGGTGAATCCTTGAGCACTGTAAATCATCCTGTAAAACTAAGTGTAGCCATTCTGTGCACTTTTAGGAGTGGGTCTCCTCGAGTGTAATCTGAGTGCACGCAGTATAGCGGGCTAAGGAAGAGCCCCCTTTCGCTCCCGTCTTTTTTTCTGCTCCCCCCCCCCCCACTTTTTCTCCGAGGGCCTTTTTTTAATTAATCCACCCATACCCACAACAGCAGCAGTCTTGGCACTTCCACCAAGGGAGAATGGAGGAGGGAGGAAAAGGGGGAGGAAACAATTAATAAAAGCGCTTTTTAAAAGGAGATCAATTCCGGTGTGAATTTTAAAATAATTATCTGGAGGAACGAGGATTCGTCGTTTGATCTCGGTGCAGCTGGCGGATCTCCGGTCGTTTCCGAGGTGCCTCGTCTTCTCCAGGAGGACAAGGCGGGTGTTCAGTCAGCGAAGAGTGTCGAAGAGGACCAGGCCGTATCTTGAGGACCGCGCCAATCGAGCGCCAGTTTGGAAAGCCTGAGGAAGGCGCCGGATGACAAAGAACTCTTCTAAAGTAGAAGTTTCGGAGAAGTCGCCGGGCCTGTGTGAGGCCTGTTATCTGGCTTTCTTCCTCACCACCTCACTTTACACATACCTTTCCTCCCCGTTCTCAATTGTCTATTGTCTTCCTTTGTATCTCTTGGAGGAAACTTGGGGCAGATTGTGATTATCTCAACTTTAGGCCAGGCAACAACTCTGTCAGGTAGGTCAGAAACAGAGAGATCGACCCCGCTGGGTTTGCTTGGCTTCAAGAGGAAGGAATTAATCGCAGGTTTCACACAGTTCTAGCACGGAGCAGCCCTGTGTACCTGAGACATGTCTAGGGGAGTTCAGGTTGAGCCAGAATATAAGTGATTGAAAAGCAAGGCAACCCCGCCAGTGAATTAACACACCTCTAGGCAAGTATTTAAAAATAAACTATCTGAGGATGGCAGCGACTAAAAAAAAAAAAAGTCCAGAGGCGATTAAAAATGTAGATCGCCCTTGGACCTGGCCAGTGGTTCTTTGGGGATATCAGCAAAAGAACAGGCGGGCATCAAACAGGGAAGCCATTTTCTGGCCCTAAATGTTATGCGTCGATCTTGGGTTGTTTTCTGAATATTTGTTTGAGGAACGTGACATTTTCCCCCTCCTGTTTTCTTTCTTGGATGGCTGCTTCTCATCTTTGCTCTATAGTTTTGTTTTGTTTCGTTAGCAGTCTTCAGACATCACCAGAAGGAATCTGAAAATCTCAATCCAGCGATGGGTTAGACCACAACTTCCATTATCCCTACCCCCGTTGTTTGGTTCCGAGGGACGGTCAAATGTAGCTGAACAACACCAAACTTGGAAAGGCTGGACCTCAATGAGGCTTTAACCTTTTCACCAATAGGGGAGAGCGTTTCTTCCTCCCGTCTTTTCCCACACCCTCCTAAATCACCTTCCCTGCCACTCGCATTCTTGCAAGTGCAATTGCGATCTCTTGCCGACCCTATCAAATGCTACAATTCTGCACCCAAGGAACAAAGTCACGTGCTTATTCGCTTCCAGCCTTGGGTCTTGGCAAGGAATGCAGATGTGATCTCCTCACGCCTGGATTTCTTTCCGCCTGTACCCCAGGCACGTTTGAAAACTTCAGACAGCCCGACAATCTATTGCAGAAAAATTGGAAAACAATGTCCCGACTAAATTCCAAATGAATGAATCCCCGATGTTAAAAATCGAATCAATTACACGGCAAGGATAAATCCCCATTGATAATAACATTAGTACAGTGTGTATGTTTTATACTGCTTGCTAAACTACTACGATGTTTAATCGTTTTTTCCAACCGTCCAGGATAGTTCCTTCTTGTAGAAGTGTTTACTAAGTCTTAGAGTCATCCAGAAACTGAGGGAAGGGTGAGTATCAAAGGAATGTGCTTCGAGATCAACCTGGAAAGGTTCTTTTCATTCCTTCACAGCAACAATGTCTGTGTCCCCATCAATTGCCCTGCACGCCCGCCCACTCGTGGATTCCGTGCAGGTATGGGTGCTTAGAAACCTGTGCGTGAAAATGGTCGTCTATATGCTCTCCACCGGCCCGATTTTTCTTGGTAAGGAAGGTAGGAGTTGTTTAAACTTTTTTAAATTATTTTTTAGCGAGTGAGATTCTACTTTGGAATTTTCGGGATAGGGTCTTGGGAAGCAGAGGAATTCTGCCATTCCCAATTATGCAGGCAGTCTCAAAGCGCCAGGGGAGGTGTAGGGGGGAGCGTATTGCTGCTTCATGTCAGGGCCCTACTAAACGATAGCCGGGAAACCAAACCACTGCGTACGTTTTGCTCCCGATGATTTTACGACCACCCCATGTCAAAGGCAGGTTCGCAACACAAATGCGGAGTTCCTTCGGAGCATTTGACGAATTAAGCCTTTGGTAGAGCTAGAAAGAAGGTGGCACAAAATAAGTTTTTTTTAAAAGCCCAAACTTTTCCTTTTCTGGAAGACAAGTTTGGAAATTCAACTACTGCCTGTGATCTTGATCGCCGAGTAAGAGGAATGGACTTTCATCCTGTCTCCTGCTTCTCATGGCCAAGACTGGATGAAATCCCAGAGTCCACCTTCGGAGATATCTTTGCTTTGGCTCGGCTCCATCCCTGGGGGCGGGGGGGGGGGTTCATACGCAAGGCCGGTTAAAAGGAATGGCACTTCGTCAGGAACTGGTTTCCCTGATTGTCCTTTGAGAATCATGAACTCTTATGGGGGCTCCTCCCTCCTCCTCCTCCTCCCCCCCCCCCTGGACTCAAGTGTGGAAACAGATCAACTTAACCAGTTTGCAAACCAGGCGTTGCACAGGGTTGTTGTTTGGGGGGAGGGGAGGGAGGGATGTAAAGTCCTGGTTTTGTCTATTTTCTTCTGAAATCGAATCAACCGGTTCTCTTTAAAGCCTCGTTATCCAATTTGCCCCCATTCCTTTGCCCTTGCTTTTGATTGAACCCCGTTTGATACAGAAGGCTGCTTTGTGCCAACCTTTCTGCCGGCAACACCCAAAAGTTACACAGAGGCTCTACCAGATTCGAGACCGGTCGGAGAAAAACTATCAAGTTTCCTCCGTCTGCCTCGTTTCGCCACGACCATTTGAAACAGTCTCTAGTTGCCTTCCTGACTCTTTAACCCGGATTTAAAGAGGGGTCCTCCCTCCCACTATTATTCTCAACCTCCATTGTTGAAAAAGCAACAACGGGGCGATAACAAAATATAGATTCCTACTATTTTAAGGAATCCCTGATGCTTTGTGAAGAAATACGGGCCCTCAATAGGCAGGCAGACACTGGGCCATCTGCCCAGAAGCTTCTCCTTCCTACAGCTGTCCTGCTTTCCTGGTGATTTCTCTGCCCCTAGATGGCAACCTCTTCCTTTGCGGGGTTTCTCGGACGAGGAAGGACTTGACCTTGACTCGCCACCTCTGGCCTCTTTTCGGAGCTGGCTTTTGGATCCCCTTTGCCCGCCTCCAAAAGGTCTCGAATTCTTAGCCGTGGCGTCCCGGGTCAGAAATTTGGCAGGTCCGTGGGAGGAGTATCGATAGGCCTCTTCTAAGGGCAGGAATGGTGTATGTTTACACAGGAGCTCTCCAGGCTAAAATCTCGTTACCCCTGGGAAGCATCTTTCTAAAACAAACAAAAACAAAACAAAACCCGGTTCAATTCGCACCTCGCCCTCCCGGAGTCTTTGCC
This sequence comes from Myanophis thanlyinensis, assembly GCA_017656035.1. Taxonomy (NCBI): domain Eukaryota; kingdom Metazoa; phylum Chordata; class Lepidosauria; order Squamata; family Homalopsidae; genus Myanophis; species Myanophis thanlyinensis. The sequence goes on from JAEANM010000681.1 coordinate 18,410, forward strand.
GTGAAAAGCTCTACAGCTTGGGAGATGCAGAGGAAGGATGCGCAAACGGCTTGGCCATCTTTTCTCTGAACGTGGGAACTGTGTGTGCATCACTCCCCCCACTCCTCTAAGGGAGCTCTCAGGGATTTGCCTTGGAAATGTTTCCCAGAGAGACGCTGCTATTTCCCGCACTTCCAGTCGCCTTCCCAACTCTTTCCTGGACGTTGCCCGGTTAATGTTCTCCTTGCTTAGACTTCCGAAAAGATTGCCGCTCAAGGGCTGGACCGGACCGGTAGGCCAATTCTGCCCTAACTCAATCCCGAGACTAATGCAGGGAAGTGTGGTGGGTGGGTAGAGCGCTTAGAGGCGCTCTTTCTTCCCTTCTGCCCGAGGCTTCGGTCGCCTGGCTGGGTAATTCAGCCTTGAATCTCTCCCGCTTTCTCTGAATGGCTCACTGTGGATCCCGTCTGACCCTTTTTGGCTTACACATTAACGCACCCGGGCCTTAATCTTTCTCAGGAAATCGTCTTCTAGTCTCTCCCCAAACCCGCAAAGCCAGCTTCTCTCTCGAATCTCTCTCACACACATTCATTTCCACAACTCATCAGTCCAGGGACAATTTGTTTTATAATCTGAACGCCGGTCGCCTTAATTACAGTAGCCTTCCGTTTTCTCCGCTAAATTCTCATGCCTTCACTCCCCCCCCCCTTTTCCCCCTTCTTCTTCTAGGTCGGTTAAATATTTATAAGGATAGAATCGATCAAGGGATTTTTTTTCTTAGCACATTTCACACGAGAGGATTTTAAAAAAAAAAAAACACACAGCGAAAGCGAGACTCTTTTGTGCGTTTTATTGATTTGGGCCCGGGCCACGTCTCTCGTGGAGGAGCTAATAGATTTTAATTCAAATAGGTGTCCTCGATCCTGATTATGAATGGATTGGATTGATCCACCCCGGCCCATCCATACAACGTAATATCAAAAGGTACGGTTTCAGCGAGGGAAATGTGTCTTCTTTCTCCTCCAGTTGTTCCTTTTCTCTCAATCTCCCCACAAGCCAAATTAAACCATTTCTCTGGACATCTTCGGGTGGTCACCACAGGACGGAAATGCAGTATGAGGAGCCAACGCTCCAAGGCGAACTGGGACCTCTGGAACCGGCGCGGAACCTGGAGCTCAGTCTCCAAAGACTTGAAAGGAAGCCAAGTTGCCCTCCCGCATTATTTTCCCCTCAGAATCACACTGGATTCTGGTTTCTCTCGCTTTCTTCCTTTTCTTCCTCCTCTTTTTCTTCCTCTACTTCCTCGTTCTCCCTTTATTTTCTTTCTTTTAGGTGATAACCTGATGCTTCCTCGTAGCTTTTAAAAACAGTTGAGGTCCTTATGAGACATCTACCGCGACTTGAGGTGGCCAATAGCCAGGGATTTCTTTTCTTTTTTCTTTTCTTTTTGTAGGGAGAAACTAAGTACACGAGAAGGATTTGCCCAGAAGCTTCGAGGGTCACACCGACCTGAGGGCAACATGTCCTATTGGTAAATATTAGACTGCAGGGTGGAAGTGAATGGTTTGGATTATTTTTGAAGCATCTTCGGGCTTGCCTCTGAAAATTCTACACTTTCCTTCCATGAAAAATGTAGGAAACCGGGATGGGAATCACTTCACTTAGGATCATCTAAGTTAGTTTTGGCTGGCACCAAAAACACTGATCCTCATAAACAATCAATTCATATATTTTTCCAAGGTAGTTTATTTATTTAGCATATAGCAAAAAGGGTTTAAAAAAAAAACACATCACAATTACATTCTTAAAGATAAAATATGAAACTATTTACTCTATTTACAAATTCAAATTCATATAGTCAATTCATAATGGAGTTTCATACAAAAGCCAGGATTTCCCTGGCTCAGAGGTTCTGCTTTGGAGCACCAGGGCTGCCTTCCAGCTTTTCCCATTTATGAGTTAGCGCACCTGCCATGTTGGGTCCTAATCCTATTGAAGATTGAGATTAGATTGCCAATCTAGTTTTACCCACTAGATTGAATTCTTTTGTTTTGGCTGTAAAGTGGGAAATGTTAGGACAGTCTGAAGAATGCAATAGAGGAGCAATAGAGCAGGGGTCTTCAACCTTGGCAACTTGAAGACCTGTGGACTTCAACTCCCAGAATTCCTCAGCCAGCTTTGCTTGAAGAGTTGAAGTCCACAACAGAGGAGTATTCTTGTGCCCGGGCCTGAAGCAGATTGGAATCCAGCAAGTTTCTGGGTGTCCTAATAGGGGGATGTCTGGAGTGAAGCCTGTTGTTCATAGCATCAGGGACATCTGCATTGATAGGTGGGTGAATGTTACTAATTATTTTCTTATTACTCTCATAATAAAGCATTTTCCTTTCATAGACACGGTGTAGGACTATGGCTCAAAACTGGTAACCAGAGAGTGGGGCTATACCTTATTGTGCCCAATATGATGATGCACACAGTATGATTCAACTGTGTGTCAATCAATCTGGTGTGGCTACTATTTATCCAGACTGGGGGACAATATTCTGCTGTTGAAGATTGCAAGGTGGAAGCTGAGGAATCCCAAGTAGAACCCCACAGTATTTGTGAGATGTTATTCCCTGGTCGCAGTCTGTTTAAGATGGTAGTTAATGTAGCTGATTACTTGTATGGAAGAACCCCCTTCCTTTCCAATGGCCCCTCATTTTAATTAGATGGTGAAAATCTAATTTAAGTTAAAAGGCAGCCAATTCAAAAATCCTGCTAGTGACTTCTATCAATTTGTGAGGATCCACATGCCCATTTTGTATTTATATGACAATACACCCACAAAGTAGATTAATTTTATTGCTTTGCTTTCTTATGAGCAGAACCACTCTGGCTCAGTTCCATAGCATGGATTGGGGTCCAGCCCCAGAGAGAACCTTGAAACAACAAAGAAGATTCTTCAGAGCCAAGTGCCTTTCTTTGGCCACAAAATGACCTCTTCACATAGATTTGAGAGATGGGAGAGAGTTTCCCAGTGCAGAAAGTATGTGAACATCCTTGTAACTGTAATCCACACACCCCTTTCTCAGTTTAGAACAGTGGTGGCAAACATTTTACTTACCGAGTGCTAAAAAGTACATGCTTTGCGCATGCCATTGACACTTGCGTGTCGCTCCTCCACATATGCTGCATGTGCAACTGCACCATCTGCACATGCATGCAGCTTTCACACATATAATGCATGCACCCTGCATGCAGGTACTCACACACGCATGAATAATCATGCATGCATGCCCAGGAGAGCTCTGAAGACCAGCTGGGTTTCTGGAATTGCTCGCATGCACATGCGCAATCATGCACATGCACAGAAGCCCAAAGACCAGTTGGATCTCTGCAATCGTACACGCACACATGCACAATCACACATGCATGCTTGGCTGAAGGTAAATTGGCTGACAGCTCATGTACCCAGCAAGATGACTCTGCGTGCCACCTATGCACACGTGCCATAGGTTTGCCATCATGGGTTTAGAACATGTAGAAAACCTGAAAGGCCACATCATCAGATCAAGCAGTTTTCCACCAGAGCCGAATTTTTTAGGGTTGTTGATACCAAAAAGCTGAGACCAGACATTCCAGCTGATCTTGACAATTTGCTTGGTCAGAGTTACCTATACTGCTCAAAGAGAAAGATGCTTTCTTGGCATTTTTTTGTTCAGAAGATCTGACCTCCCAGCAGCTTTGGGGAAGTAGGTTGTCTTTTCCAGATATTTAAATCAAAGGAAAATGTGTGACTTTCACCCATTCCCACTAAAGTAGAAATCTGCGGAGGGCCATGGGTGGGGGAGAACCTGCACTGCCTTATGTCATTTTCTACATGTGTGGATGGCAAGAAGGAAAAGGGAATTTCATTAATGCGAGAAGGAAAAAAAACATTGTCTTTCCATAGTTTTCCAACGTCCAGAGGAATTTTCTGCAGGGAGATGAATGAAGGAACAGGAAAGAAAGGTCTTCTTCCCAAAGGAGTTCACCACTGAGGATGGTTAAAAGTAACTTGTTATTTCCCTGCTATTTTCAGAAAAGATTTACAGAATTATAAAGGCGGTTCCTTGAAATATTGCACACTAGAAGTCTCTGGGATTGCACACCATTTGATAATCATTCCCATATATTTATTTTCATACTTGATTTCATTTTGCCTGCCCTCACATTCACTTACATTTGAAATCTAACTGTTTGTTATACCTGGTTCTGTAAAAGCGACAGTTCACCTCACTCTCTCCTTCATGGCTGTAGAATTGAACCCTAACCCTATAAAAGTTGCTGTGTATTTGTTCTTTATAACATCCCCCCCCGTACACACAAAAAAAGCATGATTCGTTTTTAGAAAGGAGGGACCATTGACTCATTGCTGCATTACAGGACTGAAACCATTATGTGGTTGATGGCAATAGTGGTGGAGAAATCTTTACATTTCTCACTTTAGAAAAGGAGGTGGAGTTTTTAGCACCTTTGGATCTCCTAACTACACCCTAACCTCAGTTTACCCATTCAGACACACCTGGGTCAGTGAACTAGGAACGGCAAAGGCAAAGACAGCCTACTTCACATATTGGGCTAAAATGGTTTAAAGAAACCATAATCCATGCAATTTTTATACAGATTATGTTTAATCAGTACCGGTAAGAATCTCAGATGACAGAGATCATCAGAAAACCAAAAATGCAAACCAGTCACATCTGTGTTATGTGGATGTAGACACAAAAATCATGGCTATATGGATTTAAGAGTGTCCCCTCAAAAAGTTTTACACAGCCGTCTGTCTTAGGAATTTGGTATGACTTATTCTACGTGTATCAATCTAGCAAGGAGAAGGTCTTGATGGAGCAAGTTTAGATTTAGAAACTAAGCGGACTTGGACCTAGTTAGTCCTTGGATGGGAGACTATTAGAAAAAGAACCCAGGCTGTGAGTTAATCTGATAGCTCCCCAAAACTTCCTGAAAGAACTGAAAGAGGGAAAACCCGCTGCGTTGCCGTTGCCAAGAAAACTGCGCAAAAAATACTTGCGCAGGAGTCCAGCTCTTCTCCAGTTAGTCTTTAGAGATTTTAAGGGTGTCCAGTGTAGAATTTAGCCAAAAGGCTGACTCAAGACGCCCTTTAAAAATTAACGCTTTGGGTTTGGTCGAGGCATTTAGGGTCGCCGCCTAAGCGCTGCTCTCCCACACGCCTCCAGTGGACGCGCTCATTCTCCTTCCCTGCTCTGGAGCCCAGACGCAGGGGCTGGAAAGGCCCGCAGTCCGCTACCTGCTTCTCCAGGAGTTCAACTTTTGAGGCTGCTCCAATTTAACTGGTCGCCTGTCTTTTCGCCCGCGATGTGCGGAAAGGCTACCCGGCGGCGACCCAGTCGTGATAGCCCGGGCGCGCATCCGCCAAACCTTTGGGAAGGATCCCTTGAGCGCCAGTCCGTCCCCGTCCCCGTCCCCCCCCCCCCGGCCTGGCTCCTTCTTCTCTTGGAGTTGGGGGGCTCAGCGGGAAGAAGTCCGGCGACTGGCGCGACAGGGTCTGTCTCGGTCCCCAGAGGACCGGCCGCGGCCGGGAAGGCAAGGAGGCGGGGCCGGGCGAGGAAGCAGCCGGCTCGGCCCGTCTGCTTTCGATCTCCCTCGGCTGGCGCAGACAATGCCGGAGGCAGCGGGAGAGCTGGCTTGGCCTCCGGCCGATCTAATTGAGAAGCCGGGATCCAGCTGTAGCCACTGGCCGGCTGGAACTCGGGCGCAGCTCCTTTCCGCTTCGGGGGGGGCGGGGGGGGGCTTCTGGCTTCAGGCGAAAAGAAACAGCTCGGCCCGCGGTCAGACGGCCGCTTGGCCGGGCGCACGTGTCCGGCGGTCCCTGCAGCCTCCTTGGCCCGGCCCTGGAAGAAGCTCTTCTAAGCAGGGAGGCCCGGGTGGGTTTGCTGAAGCGAAGTGGCCGGCTGGTTCCTCCCCACCCCCCAAGTGCTGGCGCGGTTCGAGGGTTCTTCACCCCCTTTCTGCGATTGAGGGAAGGAGAGAAGCGGGTCCCGCCGAAGAGGATCTCGCGTTGCGTCCAGATTAAGCTGTCATCCTCCGAATACTTCGGGATGTCTCGCTCTCGGCCATCATGGAAGGCGCCATCTCCTTGGATCAGAAAACAGAGCCCATTGGAATATTTAATAAAAAGTGATTTTGCCAGGACTATTCGGGACTATTGCCAGGGCTTTCGAGGTTTCTTGATAACCAAAGTAAAAAGAAGATGTTCCAGATAACAAACCTTATAAGCCCTAAATTGAGGTCTCTCAACTCTTTAATGTAGCCCTTGAGATGGGCGCTAGACGGAGATGTTACTCTTCTGCCACAGGCCAATCGACACACCAGCATTATTAGCATTAGAATTTATTTCATGCTAGAGCCACCATTATTACTTCCACTTTGCACCTTTCTTCTAAAGAGCCAAAGACATTACACATTCTCCGTCTCCTACCTCTGACAATTTTTCTGCTACCCAGTCAAGCCAAGAGCTGGGTTTCCTTCAGCCAGTAAACCACCAACCACCAGCACTAAAGACCTGTGTGCTAATCGGGAAACTTGATGAAGCAAACCATTTTTCATCTAGCTGTGGCTAAAGCCCTGAGTATCCAAGGCAGCGATTGTCTAGTGCCATTTCATAATCAATTATTTTCACTTATGTTCTGCTCTCTCCCCCAAGATTTCAAGACCCCACATAGGGGTTTTCCTGTTTTTTTTTATTTCACCCCCACAGCAACATAAGGAAAAGACTTAGTGAGAAATAATTGGTCCCAAATCGGCAAATAGGTTCCCTGGCTGAGAGTGGATTCTGATCCTTATCACGGTTCTAATGGCATATAACATTCTAACCGCAGGTGGGTGACCTCTTGCCTTGCAGATGGTTTTGGGCTATACCTCTTAGTCCCTTTCCATTGCTCTGGTTAATTGGGGCTGATAACGATTATAGTCCAAAAATTCTGAAGAGTGCTCATTTGTCTGCCACCTGCTTTAATCCCTACATATATGTGGCAAACCTGTAGGTCCCCCTACATTCTTCATAACTATAACTTCCAAGAAGATTGCAAGTTGACTCAGCCTTCCATCCTTCCGTTGTTGAAATGGGGACCCAGATTGTTGGGGGGAATATGCTGACTCTGTAAACCACTTAGAGAGGACTATAAAGCTTACTCTAAGTGCTATTGCTATTAGCCACAGTGACCACAGTGGCTAGTTTTGAACCATAGAGATGAGTGCATCCTATAAGCAGACTTTCAGTTCAGAGAAATGGCAATGTTAAAGTCTTTAAGGTGCTTTAAAATTCTGATTACACACATTGTATTCCAGCCAGTTTTTTGCTCAACTCTCATTAAGAGTTCCCCTATTCTCCTTCCAATGGTAGGAATAATAGATTAATTAAGAGATTGAAAAGCAACCTTTTCTTCATTGAGTCTAACCTCAAAGAACAAAAATGAAGACAGGATGTATTATTGCTCTTAATAGTGGGGGGATGGTGGGCATATCCATTGATTTTTGCATTAAAAAGATTTGTCAGCAACAGTAGATCTTTCTGTTTCCAAAAGCAGTTGGAAAAGAAAGGAAAGCAACAGCTTATCTGTCCAACTGTCCTTCTGAACATGAATGTTCCATTTACAGTTACATTAACTCCTTGACCCAAGCTTTGGAGTTTTAATCTTGGGGCAACAGGTTTCCTTACATTCTGCAATACAAGTTTGGTGGGTGAGAAGTTATGGGGTGAAATCCTGCTAGAATCTGATTGCAATCTGTATCTGAAGGGCAACAATACAGCCTCATGCACCACATTCCTCTTTGCAAGAGGCAAAGCCACCACAATGGGCATGATACATAGTCTTCATCATCCACATTACCTTTCCTTTTTATCCTTCCATTCATCTAAGTCTTCATTTTTCCAGGAAATACAATTGTAGACTGGGTAGAAGTCAATACTCATATGTGAAGAAATAATTCATAATAACCTCTGGAATAGAAAGTTTTAATTAACTGAAGGGAAAGGACAACCCACGTTCCTGCCTAGCGCCAACTCAGTTCCCTTTCCCATGAACTAGATGGCCAGGTTTTAAGGTCCAGTCCTGCATATTGTCTTTTTATTCTAGGAGAAGCTGGACTTGTGTTTGCTCTTCCCAGAGACTTTGATTGGCTCAGGCAAGACTATAATACTGCTAGAGATTTTTGGTTAACCATGGTATGATAGGCCTGGAAAGTCATCATTTAAGTAATCATTACTTAATCGTTTAAGTAAACCACTTGGGTGGTTACCAAATCATTCTTCACTTCTTGTTGCAATTAAGAATCAGTTAACTGAATTAAACTTCAAAATGACACCAATCATTTTATCTTTGCAATCTTTTTCTGGACCATAACCAGGGATCTGGTTCACACAGCCTCCATATAATTTTTGGGTGTTAAATTTTATAAGTAATTTTAATTAACTTTTAACAGTAATTTTTAAATATCAGCAAATTTAATTGTTTTATACTGGTTTTTAAATTTTGTCCATGTATTTTTACTTGCTGTAAACTGCCCCAAGTCCTCAGGGAGAGGGGGCGGTATATAAATTTATATAATAATAAATAATAAAAAATAATATCAACTATCTACTCAACTGTTTAAGACCTAAATGATAAATCAGGAGTGTCCAACCTTGACAATTTTCAGATCTGTAAACTTCAACACTTGTTGGCTGAGGAATTCTGGGAATTGAAGTCCACAAGTCTTAAAATTACCACAGTTGAACACCCCTGACTTAAATGGTTTTTCCTGACCTTCCTGGAGGAAGTAGGACCTGCATCTGAGTGGTTCTGCATGCATTTCCATCACTGAACTACAGGCTGTTCAGCAGTTGTTGTCCGTAATCAAGTCCAATTATTTTTTCTTTTTATTTATAGTAAGCAGAACAACAAAAAAGTTTTTATGCCAAGACTGAATCTAGAAACTTTCACAGGTACTGTAATATTGCTCTTCTCTGAAGAAAGTTACTTTAAAGTTCACTGGGAAAGTCTTGCCGTATGTGGGCAATGTCATAAAGCTTAGCCATTCTGTAAAAGGATCTATTACAGTCCTAAATAATGATTTATCATTTACGCCACTTATTGTTCTATTAGGTAGTTCTAAACCTTATCTACTTACTAAACAGTTTGAATTGGATTTATGTATTATTGCTACCATACATAATGTGTTTTATGGAAATCACATTTAATTCCTTCATTAGCAGAATAGAAACTTAAACTATGGGGATATGCATTGATGTGTAAACATCAGTACATTGTTTTCTGGGATATCATAGGGTTATTAAAATAAGTTTAAAACTTTCAAGTTATAATTATTTTTATTACTATATTGATCACTTTGTCATTCTAAAATTTGATTTTAATAGTAAATAGTTTTGAAAGTGCTACACACACACAAACACACAAACACACACATATATTCTCATACATTTTCACGGATACAGGTATGTAGGTCTAGGTGTGTTCGGGTCTTTTCCCATGTAAGATTAAGAGTATCTTGGTGACGTTTCAGCAAGGTTCTACTCACCATCTGGTGTCTTCGGCTTTGTGCTCGCAAAGATATCATCAACAAGATACTCTCAATCTTACACGGGAAAAGACCCAAAAACACCTAAACACACACACACACACACACACACAAACAAATAATATATCAAAGTAGCTTACATTAAAGACAATAATTCTACAGCTTTTCAGGCAGGAATCAAAAGTGTTTTTACACAAAAAGTTAACAAAATCAGCCACCTGGCATAATATAGACACAGCTCTGCAATGGTGTCAATTAGCTATAATATGTATGATAAGAAACAAGCCTTTTAAGATCAACCATCAAGAGTTAAAGAGCAAGCAATCAAGAAGTAGCTGTGTTCTGTGGAATGCAGCTCACACAATCTGTATCAGATCTAAGAATCTTGGCCATCCTGCAGTATCATGTTGTTTTTTTCAGGGACAATGGACTACACAATCTAAAGATTTTCTTTAACACTTTTGAGCTTTACCATTTTCCTGATAACTTGAAATGTTCTCTCTATATATAAAAAAAAAAAACTGGTTTCCTCAGAATTTATCCAGTTGTTTCAATATAAATTTGCTTATTGGGTATTTTTTGCAATGAAGTGTAAAAAAATAACAATACTAAAGAGACAGGATTAATTATTTCTAGCAGTTATATCCCTGATCTTGGGATCAATCAATCAGTCAGCCAATCAGCCAATCAATCACTCTAACAAAATGTAAATATTTTCTGCATCTAACCTTTAAAAAGATATGAAACTGATTTCATTGACAGCAGAATAATCAAGATGAATGGCAAACTTGATTCCGATGCTCAGTATTCAGGACACACATTCAGATGTGCGTTGATGTTCCTGGGAGAGAAACAAATGTATGTAGCCTGATGAGGAGGACTGTGTAAGCACTTGGCTGGGTAACAACATCAACAGTAAATATTTACACACATTAGTGTGACTACTCTATTTAAACCTGTCTAATCTTAACTTGCAGATGATAAAAATACAGTCAAATTAGGAACTGCAGGGTTAATACTCATCGGTATGTGTAGGATAAACTGTAAAAATGAGCCCAGATGGATTTATTTGCAGTTAGGGACTATATAATCTAAGGACTGTAAATCCTTCTCAATTACAATTTAACTTTGGCATATGCCACACATGTAGCCTGAAAGCATAACTGATCTAGTAAAATTTTAATTATGGTACAACCTCATTTATTCACTTCCTCCAGGGACCGCCAAGATATTCAGATAACAAATAGTTCAGGGACATCGGGTTGCTACTTTTATATGGCAATAATTTCATGAAATTCTATGAGTTTGGACACTGTTTCTGATATTTTATTTAAAAAGAAAAAAAAATGAGTTATCTATCTTTACATTTTTGTCTATTCTTTCCTTAAGGGTCATGGTCAATTTACCAATCTAGAAATTAATCTGGGATTGATTTTGAAAGCTATTCTCTTCTCTTACAAATTCTGTTGAATTTATACTGACTTCATAAGTGTATATGTTTGTGTATGAGTTAACTAAATTAAACACTGCATTTCTAAGTTGTTTTTTTTCATCCAGAAACTGAACTATCAGTTACAACTCCCTTTGCGCTATACCTTTAATTATTTCAACAAAATTTGGCAGATGATGCAGATTTTAGACCTGGAAACTAGGACTTCAACCACAAGCAAAAATTCAAAGCTCCTTATTTCCATGCTAAAGCCACAATCGAAATTACATTCTGCATATTTGTTTTTATGAAGCTGCATAGATGCTCAGTGTAAAAATACAGTTTTATCCACAGTCATTAGAATTAAAATATTCCTATAATCAAAGTACCCCTGTCTCTGAGTACTAAACTAGACTTTGTTTCTTTAAGCAGGCACAGATCTCAATGTAGCCAGCAAATATCCTTAGCACAATATTCAAAGTGAGACATTCCACACTCAGTCCCCTGTTACATTGTTACACTAGAAACCAGCCATTTCTCCTATGATATTTCCTCAACACAATGACTATTAGTATAGAATAGTGATGACAACAGATCACCCAACTTGGCAAGCCAAAAATGAATTTATATTAGATGAAGAAAGCAATATAGAGGAAAATGGAGGCACCGGCAAGGCAATGGTATCTTCTATACTTTGGGAAGTTGCTCCATTCCTGTCTTGGAATATTATTTGAAAAACAATTCATGTGTAGAACTGATTAGCATAGTTATTATTTGGCAATTGGGCAAAGCTAAGAAAAAATTATTGGGTTTTTACTGGGCTTCTGCACTAAGCATGTTGGGTATTTTTTCATTCTGTTTAATTTATCAGCCAAATTTTCGTTCTCTTTTTTTTTCTCTTTCTCCTTGTTCACCATATAAGAGATTTCTGCTCAACCATAAACGTAGATATTGCTGTTTCTCTAACCAAAGAGGCTAATTTAATCATCTGCACAAATTCCATTATCTTCTCCAACCATTCTTCTGAGGTAGACAGTCAAACCTTTCCACTTTTGAGCATATAATAATCTTGCTGCAGTTGTCATATATAAAAATAAAAACAAAGTTATGCAACTTTTTTTTGTAGTTGCTTATCCAGAAGTCCAAAATGAAAAGTCATTGGTTTCAATTTTACTTCAGCCTTTTAGATCTTCTGAATTAATCCACATATTTGTATCCAAAATGTTTTGAGCTTTTTACGTGTCCATCAAACATGATAAAATGTCACTTCATGTTGTTCACATTTTCAGGAAATATTTAAAAATATTTTTATACATTTCTAAACAAATTTCTTTGATGAAAAATATCAAGGATATGTAATTTTATGAAAATTCTCTTTAAGGCTGGAACTTAATGAAAATTTCAATCCTTTCAACCACATGTATTCCTATTGATCCATTTGTATATCATAGCCAAAATTTTAGCCCACTTTATCATATATTCTTTCACTTGTTCTTCTTTCTGTCTCATATTTCAACAAAACAGTTTACACATTTTAACAATACAGCTAAAACTGGTTTGGGACCACCTTTTTCAAACCTGTCCATCTCACTCTAGCAAATTTGGCATGCTGCAGATACCATCAGCTAGAATAGGGGTGTCAAATTTGATTTTATTGAGGGCCGCATCAGGGTTGTGTTTGACCTCAGAGATCTGGGGGGTGGCTGGGGTGGCTGTTGTCATGGTCATGGTGGGCGTTTGACACAGGCTCAAGAGGTGCTTTTCCCTTCTTTCTTTCCATAACCACTTTCCTATCTCTTCTACCAGATATTCTGGGCAAAAATTTATTACTTATTCTTCATACTCCACTAAACTTTTTATTTCTAAAAAGTAGAAATTTTTATACCCCATTGTTTAATAGTAAATTGTTTTTCCATGCAGAATAGCTATTTCTACTATTGTATTTTTATTATTCCACTAATAATAAAAGATAAAATAGCGTAAATAGCATTATAATACAATATCTAACAACAGAGATAAATTTCCAGGATAATAAATAGAAATGGCTGTCAATTATAGGTTGTTGATTATAGATTAAGTATACCTACGGTATATAAAATCTGGCATTAAACTGTAGCACTAACATAGGATGTCGCTTGTTTTCTATCCAGATCAGGCACTTATTTAAGGCCACGTAATTGTAATCCAGTCCAATCTAGTGCTCCTGCAGCACTCTGTTGGCTGCGCAGAGGCCTTGCTGGGCCTCCATGTAGCCCATTTTTGGCCAACACTTCTGGAGACCAGGGAGGCTGAAAATGGGTCCCATTTTGGCCAGCAAAGGCACAATGGGCTGGTCCTTTAATATTTCCAGGCCAGCCCTATGGGTCAGATTTAAGCACCCCACACGCTGGATCCGGCCCCTGAGTTTGACACCCCTGAACTACAACATCTGCTGGCAGAGACTAGAAGATGGGCCTTTTCTGCAGTAGCCCCTTCCCCTCAGAGATTAGAATGGTCCCAACCCGGTTAGTCTTTTGTAAAGCTCTAAAAATCTGAATGTGTTCCCAAGACTTGGGTGCTGAATGTGCTAAAGGCCCCATTTGCTGGCTTTATTGTTAATTAGACAAACATCTCAGCTTATTATGCATATTTATTTTGGATACAATTTTATTTATTTTTCTATCGCTTTTATTGTTTTAAAAAGTTTTTGTTTTAATTGCATAGTTTTTTAATTGAAAGTTGCCCAGTGTCACTGATTGAAATGGGCAGCTAGAGAAATTAAATAGGCATGTTCCTCATTAGTACATAATTTTATTTCAAATTCAGTCATTAACTTTGTTGAAAATCATAAAATATTTTATCCACTTTAAACCTATTAATTACATTTAAGAAAACAATTGACAAGAATATACTTCTGTTATTAAGTCTTCTCTTGATATTATTTTACAATAAGAATGAGAAAATTCTAATAAATTTTGGTAGCTTAATGGTTTATGTTTACTTAATATTTCTCATCTAGAAAATGCTTCTTGTGTTCAAAATCATAAAGATGTTTTGGAGCAAAACCCAAGTTTATATTTATTTCATACTCTGTATTATACTCTAAGCATAGCCCATCTAAGATAATGATTTTTCTGCCAAGATTTAATTAAATTTCAAAATAAGATAAAATACAAGGAAACAGAAAAATAGTTTAAAGAGAAAAAGGGGGGATTTGAAGAAAAAAGTTTGATTGCAAAAAGAAAAGGGAAGACAAATAAAGAAAAGAATAACTTCCAATTTTCTTTGGTACAGATACAAGTATAAAATACAATAACTCTAAGATTAACTATAGCACAGGGTACATCTATAATCATAACCCATTCTAATTACCAAATCCCAAGCTTAAAATTTCATTTCTTTCCATTTCCAGCAGAGCACAAAACTGGTTTCCAGGTAGAAACAGTTAGAGAAAATATTTCTTGAATTAAAGCAGTCAATTTTACCATCTTTGCCATTAACTTCATCATCTATCCTTTCATTATTCATCATCCTTTCATTTTCATATAAAAATCTCACTGCTGTTATGTATAAAAACACAGTCTCATTTTTATTCCTTCATTATTTATTCATTTTATGTTTGTCTATCAAATCCAGAAGAAAAAAACTTCTGGTATCAATTATACTTTATTTTAAGAATTAAAATGCAAATCTGGTTGCAATGTTTCTTGGCTTTCTTAAATGTTCACCAAAGATAATAAAAAGTACCTTCATATTGGTTACATTTCCAACATATATTTTTTCAATTCAATTTTCAATTTCAATTTCAATTCAATTTCAAATTTTATTGGTCACATACACAATCATACATGGGTACGATATGCAGTGAAA
>JAEANM010000682.1:1161-33234 GCA_017656035.1 Myanophis thanlyinensis
AGAGAGAGAGAGAGATCAGAATGTGACTTTTTCATAAAATATTGGAAAGTGATTGTTTCACTTTTGGAATCAATTAGATTTTTTTTCTTATGTTTAACTATATTTATACTGCTGCTTTCTACGTGATGTTCCATGGCTCTGTGTCAGCTCCAAGAAGGAAATTTTGCAGCCTTGTAAGAAGTCTAATTACTCTAGTTTCTGCATCAGTACTGCCTGCAAAAGGCCAGTCCAAAAGTGAAGGGTAGGAAAAATTTAATGTATCACTTATATT
Organism: Myanophis thanlyinensis; assembly: GCA_017656035.1. Classification (NCBI taxonomy): domain Eukaryota; kingdom Metazoa; phylum Chordata; class Lepidosauria; order Squamata; family Homalopsidae; genus Myanophis; species Myanophis thanlyinensis. The sequence continues at coordinate 1,433 of JAEANM010000682.1, forward strand.
GGGTGATAATGGCTTCTGTCCCTAAGCTATACATTATTTTTTTCTGTTTTTTAGGAAGAAGAAAAACTTAGTTCACTCTCTTTATAGAATTTTTAGCTTCTGTGCTTTCATACTGTTCATGAATAAAAATTAAATGATGAATATGAATAAGAATTATATAAAATTGATACAAATCTTGTTTTTCTCCCACTGTTTTGATACTTCATTATTCATTATTATCACAGAAGTTGTTTCAGATATTTCACTCAAATTGGTCAAAGGGACAATAAGAATAATAACCAATTCTATTGGTTGTTTGTTCTGTTCAAGCGTGCTTTAAATGTTATATCCAAATAAATATTTAGCTGTTTGAACCTTAAATTTTTTGCCTAGCCACCACATAGTTACTTATTATAGGATATCACTCCACCAAAAAAGATATTAATAGAGTTATCAGTGTCAGTTTTCATTAATGTATGCATGGACCTTCATATTCACTAGATGCTTTAGGTAGTAAGCCAATAAAGGATTGAAATGAGTCATGAACAGAAGTGAAGGATTGTGCCATGCAAAGGAGATTAAGGCCCCTCAAATAGAATAGTAAAAATCTCAGGGGAAATACATGGATATTAAGTGAACCCCAATCAAACCTGTGTCAAATTACAAGTTTGACAGTGGAAGTCAGAGAATAAAGGATAAGTAAGCAATTACAATGTTTTGAATAAAGACTATAAAGAATTAAGTGGTTCTTAAGTGGCTAGACTTATGAGAAATGCAATAAAGGAACCAATGGAATATGCTGAAAAGATAACGCTTGAAATTATTTACAGTATTGGAGATTTTATTGCTTTTGGATCTGTTAGTGAACAAGATAGAGTTTCTGGCAAATACTGTATACTACAGAAGAGCTGAAGTACTTTACCTGTAGGAAGAAGGTAACACTTCGGCATTGGCAGTTTCTACCAGACATCTAATTTAGTCAATTCAACATCTCCCTCATGGATTTACCAGCAAGCTTTTTTGGTTAGATAGGGCTCTTCATTAACTGGTGCAGTTCCCATTTGTAGCAGTTTCCAAGTGTTTGTTTGGATTTTTTCAGAAGAAAGTAGAATCTTTTGCATGAAGGAAGTTGAATAATGTTTATAGAAAAATACCAGATACAAACGGCATTTAAACAGAAAGACCATATTGTACATTTGAACGTTATGTAGCACTATAGAAATGTCTGTGTGCATGTCTGCACAAGTGCATATACAGTTATTTCATAAACAGTAGGGTACTGATATTGTAAAGACACCTCTGTATGCTTTTGCTCTCTTTAAAAATGAATAGCTATGTTAATGTTTCGGGCCTATTTTAACAGTTAAAAGTATTATTTGCCCCCTCCATGTTACTGTATTTATATTAGTTCTTAACAGAAGAAAATAAACTACAAATATGGATAGGATAAAAGATACCTCAAATGGGGATGCTCTCCATGTGCTTTCCCTATCTAGCTAACAGGTAATAAAACCAAAGTATTTAACCAGGAATAGTAAATGCATATTTGGAAACATAATTTCTGCTTATTTTCCTAGATCAAATGCACTAAGAAAGCTCTGTTCAAAAGCCTTCTCTAAAAGCTGCCAGAATAACCACTTCTATAATTGTAATTCTTTTTTTTTCCTGATACACTTTTTTCTGGTTGCCAAGTAACCAGTCATATTGCTTAGAATCCATATTATTATAGTATCTTCATTGTTAATCTTGTGCCCTACCCTTTTTCAATTTATTTTGTATTTTAATTACTCAGTTTAATGAAAGAAGGAGAGGACATTCATACACATATTTGAAACACTAAAGATGACTAAGGATATGATTTTAGGCCCTCTCTGCGGTAATCAGCTAAACAGGCCCCTTGCTATGAGAATTCAGGTTGCTACGGTTACCTATGGAAACTAGGACTTTGGGTTAACTCAGGACATGGATGCACAAAACTCAGTACCTCACGTCTCAATATCTGCTAATGTGTCCTTGCCTCTGTATCTGAGTTCCAACCCCACCCCCAGACTTTAGTTGTAGGATAACAAACTGAAATTTACCTAACAGAATTCACCAGTTGTAGAAGTCTGTATTCAACTTATGAATTCAACAATGGAATAGAGACCAGTACACCAAATATAGTTCAAGTAAGGAGAAAGACAAAAAAACTAGCTGTTTTAATTGGTGATCTGAGAAAGTTTTAGCCTGACAAAAATTTTGTTTTCTTTGTCCATTAGATTTTGAAATAAGTATCATGCTGTAATATGTTCTCTTCGAGAGGATAGACAAGAATAGCGTTAGTAGGATTTAATGGCAGATGTTGAACAAAAGAATATTAAATAAATATGAGTAAAAGAACAGGAGTTGGGGAAATGAGAGATTAAGATAGGATTTAAAGCTTAGCAACTAAATATTGGATCTTAGTATGTCTCTAAATAGTTAACCCAAAAGATAGGCTAAATATAGGTTTTTTAAAAGATAAAGTTACAATTTGTATATGATTATAAAGTGGCCTTCAGTACAACAAACACTGGCAGTGTAAGATCTAGAAGTGATATGAGGATCATTGAATCCAGCTGGGTGCTCAGAACAGAAATCCATACAGAAGTCCTTGACTTATAACCACAATTGATCCCAAAATATGTGTTGTTAAGCAAGACAGTTGTTAACTGAATTTTCCCCATTTTACAATTTTTCTTGCCATAGTTGTTAAGTAAATAACTACAGTTGTTAAGTTATTAACATGGTTATTAAGAAAATTTGCCTTCCCTATTGATTTTGCTTATCAGAAGGTTACAAAATATAATCACATGATCCCAGGACGCCACAAGCATCTGAATTTTGATCATATGATCATGCAGATGGCACATTTTCTGTACATGTGAAAAATGCTCACAAGTCACTTTTTCAGTGCTTTGTGTAACTTTAAACAGTCACTAAAAGAATGGTTGTAAGTCAAGGACTACCTATACTGTAGTATTCCTAATGAATGACCATCTAGCCCTTATTTAAACATCCATGCCTTTGATTCTTTGTTCACAGATGTAGGACTTGCTATGAAATTCGTCTCAGTGGTTTCTATCCATTCTGTCGTTCCAACTTCTTAAGGGTTTAGCTTCCAACTGGTTCTTGAGCCATCTGCAGATATGGTAACTTTCTAAAGCCTCATCCAAGTCATTTATAAGTACATTGAGTAGCACCGTGATCCATGCAGCCTAACCCAAGATATTTCCTTCCATGTGACATAGCATCATTGACACCCATTGTTTCATTGGGCATGATTATTTCATCAGTTCTGTATCTGTTTATCGCCTGGTTCTAATTGAGAAGTCTCCTTTTCTCCAAAAGGTAACAGTGGATTCTTCTTGATCAAAGATAGCAAGTTTCTGAAAGTTTTCTATAAAAATAGAAAGTAAATGTTTACCCTTAAGTTTTGCAACAATAAAATGACCACTTTACTCAGCCGGCATTTGTTATTAATGGACTTCTAAGGAACTTTTAAAGGTTGGTCAGGTTAAAATCATATGACAGCTCCAGACAGATTACATTTGCTTCTGAATCTCTTCCCTCATTCAGTGAAACTTGAATGACAAGGTATAACAGCATAATAAAGTAACTAATTAATGTATTTTAATATATTTGATTTCAGGTAGCTATCCACTTTGGGTGGTTTATAAATTCCACAAAAAAAGTAAAACATTTAAAACAAACTCAAATAGGCCATCCAGACTAAAACTATTATAGCAACAAACAGTATAGGGAGTATGAAATAACAATATGACTGAGACCACTCCAGTTGGTCACACCCATATTGACCCAAGCGTGGGGACAGAACCAGTTTTTAAGGGCTTTCAGATCCAAAGAAAATGGGAGTTGTATCTCTGTTATTTGAATTATTCAGTAATACTGAACCATTTTTTTAAAGAAACTCATTGACAGGTCTCTGCTACACATTTGATGTCACATGAAAACTATTTTAAACTAGAAAAAAAATCAAAATATAATTTAAAGTATAAAGAGTAAAGTGAAAAATACACTTCCCTTTTCTCAGCTTCCAAATATGATGTAATGCAACATATTTTCTGATTTCTAGTTATTTATTATGGCATAGTGGTAGTTGAATCATTAGTAGGTGGGTTTGATATAGCTTAGCATGTAAGTTTGTGTGGTTTATATTGATCTAACCAGAACTCAGTCAGGATCTGTGTAGGAAAATGAAATATACTGATGCATTATTCACAATGTGGTTAGGCCATATACCTTCCTTCTACTGTTGTAAACTTCTATTACCTGTGTTGGGCAAATAATGGTCTGACTGGAAATGTAAGGGTGACAAACGATTTATTGCTGGAGTGACTGGAATTACTATTGTACAGATACCTCCTCTGTAAAAATAAACTATCTCCTCTGTAAAGGAAAACTATCTTGATGGAATAGCAATAGCACTTGGATTTATATACCGCTTTATAGTGCTTTCCAGTCCTCTCTAAGCGGTTTACAGAATCAGCATATTGCCCCCAACAATCTGGGTCCTCATTTTACCCACCTCGGAAGGATGGAAGGCTGAGTTAACCTTGAGCCTGGTGGGATTTGAACTGGCAGACAGCAGAAGTACTGCTGTATTGCAGTACTGCACTCTTAATGCTCCTAAATATAGTATGTAAGAACCATTACCTAGGCAAAAGGGGCTTAATTTTTTAAGATGTAAGAAATAAAACAATATTTCAAAGTAGCTATAGCAGAAGACCTCTCTTCTGTTTCACAGAAAGGTAAGAAATGGAGGAAATAAGGTACAACCCAATCATACTTGCAAAATTTCTATTACTAAAGCTAATTTCAATGAAAACAGTTTTAGCCTTACTTTGGAAAGATTTCCTAGTCTAGTCTACATAGTGGAATCAACATAGATGATTAGGGCTCAGACAAAAATGATGAGGTATCTTGTTGCTTGGAAATATGGTAGGTGAGCTGTTCTTACATTATGGAACAAGAACTAAGTGATAAGTTTTAATTTCATTCACTCAGAATACCCACTTTTATTTCTTTGCTGTCTTGATCATCAGAGAATAGTTTTTGATAGCAGATCTAATATGTTCTCTATCAGCTTTGCTGTCATCATTCTATAATGATATTTATAGCCGCTTCATTGTCATTTTCTCCTTTAATAATTACAAATTTAAATTTGCTCTTGAATATTTTTCCCATATACTGTCATGCAATTGTTATTTTATCGTGGCTTCTATTTCTCATTCCATTTAAGCTTTACACAGAAATGTCCCAATTATCCTTTCATATTCAATATGTTGACATATGTTCTTTTTTCAACCAAGGGGTCAGTAAGAAGATTTAGCAACATGATCAAAATTTTGAAGATCTGTTTATAACTTAATTTTCCGATCATTTTTCTTTTCCCGTTGTCCCCCTTTTTTGCTATATTTATCAATTATAAAATTATGTTGAACATTTTAAAACTGTTGTATTTTGTTCATTAGTTTCACATTAAGAGTCAACAAAAGTTTGATTCACATACTCAAAATACAAATTTAAAAGTAGCAAAATCTCTGTACAGTGGTACATATATTTTATAACAGAAAATACCTCTAAGGGTATTAGAAATTTGGATGATATATTGGGTTAATTTTCTACTTTTTTCTTGGTATTTATTGATGTTAATAATTTGATTATATAACAGAATATGAATATGCATGTAAGATTAATTATGATTAAGATACAGTGTGTGTGTGTGTGTGTGTATGTATGTATATCTATTTTTCTTCTCAGACTTTTTTCTTTATTTTGCATATGTGTCATTCTATAAATATGGATATGAAGAATGCCAGTTCTTCAAAACTAAAATTGCAAGCATGATCTGTTGAATATTCATGCTTCATTTTAAACCTTAAAATAAAAGCCATGATTATTATGACAGAGCATGCCACTTATTTGTTTTTCATTCCCCCCTATTCTTAGGAAAAGAATACATGGATTTATTTCATATATGTAGGAAAAAAGCTGTAGCTATATTTAAAAAATTCTGAAAGAGGTTTACCCAAACCTCCAATGTACTGAATAAAAACAACCATTGTTAGCTAGTTTTCTATTTTTTACTTGTAAAATGGTGTTCAAACCTGTTTATACACTGGGCACATCTGGAATTAGTTCTACTAAGTCTGTTAATTTTTAAAGTGGCCTTTGGCAAATTATTGTTTTCTTTGCATTATTTAGTGATTAATGTAAAACTGATCAAAACAGCAGATTTTCCTTTTTCTATCTACTACATTTTATATTCACATTGGAAAGGATTGCTCTTAAAGCAAATAATCTGGAATGTAGCCTACTCAGATCTGAAATACAGCAGTCCAGAAAATTAGAGTAGAAAAGGATTTTGTTGATATTTATGTTCTCTAAGTTAGAAGAAAAATAAAATGGTTTCTTGCTGTTTGGTCTTCTGTCTTTTTCTTCCCACCCTTTCCATTCATGAGTTCTCTGTGAGCTCATGAAATATGAAACCTAGGAAAAAGTTGAAGTGTGGCTGTAATTGGGATTATTCTATTTTTAGTTAATCAGCAAGCGATGTGCTGTCCTATCCATGTCCCAGTAAAGAAATTACATAACTCTTAACTCTGTCTGCTGCAGCATCAACTTCCTGTTTCCTTTGAACTTTTCTTTCTCCCTTTTTAAAAACTTTCATGTCACTTTTAAATCACAAAATATTAAGGAATTTCACCGTATATTTATATTAAAAAGTTGACTTGAGTGTAACAAACTCTGATACATTCTTATTTCCATAATATCTTGGCTGTGTTCCATTAATGTTGATGTTTTCATCTATATAGAGCAAAAAAAAATCTCAATGTTCCAGTCAGGTAGCAAAGAACTGTTTATATTCTTGCATATTTTGCAGAAGACAATTAACCCATGGTTTTTCATGTAAGTAATGGAAAGGAGAAGGAGAAGAAGAGTGAACAGTCATGGTATCTATTTCCGTTAAGGAATAATATTGAATTTTATGAGTGTCTGGGTCCTTTAGAAACGTAAGTAACAATTTATTTTTTTACATTGCGAGAACCAGAATTGTTAAGTAAGCATCATTTGTTTGATGCTTCTCAAAAAGGATTTTTTAAAGAGGGAAGTTGAGGGGTCTTGACATTTGTAGTTTTATTACAATAGATTCTGAAAGCAAAGTTAACAGAACTCATGATTTACTGTCAGACCTGTTCTGAGCTTTTCCATCTTTTGATTCAGATGGTATTAAAATGATTATTTTGTGATAGAGTATTCTAAATGTATCTTTGCCTTTATGATAGTTAAACATTTAATCCAGGGATGTGCAAATTTTATTAGGCTAATGATTATGCTCAAATTTTGGTGACATTATTTTCTATAATTTTACCTCATTTTAGTTTTAAAAGATTAATTTATAACAAATGCCCAGTGCCTTTATCTGCTATATTCACTATTTAAAATGTGTATACATGAGAATATCTGTTTACTTGAAGTGAATATTTGATGATAGATTAACTTCTCTTACATTTCTGTTAGAAAATGGATTTCAAAACAGAGTTCCTTCTGCGTGTTGTAGAGATAGTTGGATGTTCATATGATAGATATGAGGAATTATCAGTTCCTCCCACAATGACAAGTTTAAAAAGGGATATAGAAGCCCAGTGCATATTGTATTTTTTCCCCTGAATTCTTTTTTCCCCTGAATTGTTTCTTGCAATTGTCTTTCAGTGCTAGGGGAAAAATAACTGATAGTGTTTAGTGGGGAATAAGCCTGAGACGTCACATTCAAATTGGAATCTGAATAAACACATACTTGTGTTTGTACTACACCTAACCAAACTGGAAACAGTATAAGAATAAATTATATATAATCTTCAGATTGTTAATAGCAACACAATCACCTTGCATTTCTTTACGTTCCTAGCATACAATGTACGCTTGCCTCTATAGCTTTTTTCTCATGCATTTCTTCCATGACTCATGAAGTGCAGGGTGCCAAACAGAGAATGGCTATTTCTGTGCCACCAGTGCAAACCCCACTACCTCCACTTATGTTGTCAAGTGAACTTCCCTAGTAGGAGGCACCCTGTGTTCTTTATTCTTAGCAAATCTTTATGGAAATATCTTCAACGATACTGGTTTCTCCTGTTCCGAAGCTTGTCTTTTTTTCCTACTTGCAGCTTCTTGACATTTACTCACCTGTAGAGTGGGTAGAGGTGCTCGATATTAAATCCCTGCTCTGTACAGTTTCCTAAAATAGTTCCCATTACTGATGCTGTCATAACTATAACACAAGATATTTATCAATTGAATATATTTTACATATACAATTAAATTAAGGACAGCCGCATCCTTTGGTGCCAAAGAACAATTCTGAAACCCACAATTAATTTCTTGAATGTGATTGCATAATTGTTTCTTATAAGGTTTACGATCCTGCATTGTCTCAGAATCACTAGGACTTTGTGTTCTGTATTTTAAGCCTGCTGTTAAGTTCCACTCTTGAGTTTTATTGCTGTTTGTTGCTGGATGTGCAATTTCTTGTACTTCCTAAAATTAGTTTGCAAGCATTTTTGCAGCTAGGCAGTATAAAACTTGTCTATTTAATGAAAAATTAACTTTATATTCCTTGATAACTCTAACATATAAAATTTAAGTAATAGATAGCAAGCTTTAAAAATTTCAAATTTACTGTTAAAAATAAATTAAAATTTCTTGAAACATAAGTCTTACTAAGGCAACATTCTACTCTCTATTATCAAAGCACTGCACATTATAACTTTTTATAGTTATTACATAGATCATTCAACTTTTTTTTTTACTTCTTTATTATAACTATTATTTTATTTTATGAGATAGAAAACTTTAAAAAGTTGTCTGAGTAACTTCTGTAATTCAATATGACTTTGAATCTGAGTCTCTCTGGTTTTAGACGAGAATCCTAGCCATCACAGCAGCTCACACACTTATTGGGGTAGAAGGGAATAATCTTGCTATATTCTAAACCAAATCTGGTTTACAGATCAAAATTTTCAAATTTAATTGAACTCCTGAATGAACTAAAGAATTAAAGTTATATACTCTTTACAAATGCAGTAGAACATTTTAAATATTGAAACTTTACCAATTGAGTATAGAATCGCTTTCTGGGTTTGCATACTTATATAAGTACTATATGTAGAGATGACTGAACTTCCTTGCTAAGAGGTTGAGTTAAAGGGTTTTTTGCATACAGCAAAAACTATACCTCAGTTATTCCCAAGTAGGAACATGTTTGGTGCTACATATACTTTGGTGTTGTTTGATCTTCAGCTATAGGGTAAATAAGGGCCTTGAAATGATTTGTCATTGTCATCTTCTGAACCTACAAGGAATTTGAAGAGGTTTTGTAAATTATAGTTTAATCTTTTTTTTCTAAAGTAAAACAATAATTAGTATTGCGTTGTATCCCTAGGCTGTCTTTTGTAGATAAGTGCTGGTGCTACTGGTGGAAGAATTGTTATGCACAAATATGGCCTTTAGATCATTATCTCGTTTCATTGAGAGAGCCAGGTGCCGTGAAATAATTACGTTGTGCATAGACTGAAGAACAGGAGTTTCCTATACCTAGTTTCAAAGATGATGTGTGGCAGAAAACTCTGTAGCAGTGTGCAGTTCTTTCTATTGTGATTCGATAATTATGCTGACCCTCTGGTAATTCTAGTTTTGTTCTTTGCAAAGAGTCAAGTTTCAATGGCATGTATTCTTGATCTACTCATATTTAATAGGTAAGAAGACTTCTGCCTGTGAAATGCTTTCTGACCTTCTTAAGCTTCTGAGTTATACTTTGATAACTTCAGTGCTTGTCAAGTAGTGGGGAAGATGATAGATTTTCCATTTCTAAGGGTGCAGTTTTCACACTTTTTCAGTACATCCTTGCTGACTTTTTTTAAAGCAGTAGTAATTTACTTCCCATTTTAAGTTCAATCATGGGGTCCTTCTCTAATGTTGACACTTCGGATATTAGACTACTGCTGTTTTCCATGCTTTTGCTTCCACTCTGGAGAGAAAAATAAAGATTCTGTTCATACCCCTAAAAAAGGGGATATGAAAGATATTACCTTTTAAAAATGTACCCAACTGTTTCTGTTCAGGGAAAACAAAACTCTTACAGTTGTAACTGTCTGCATTGCCATTTCTCAGTCTTTCTGAGGCAAACAGTAATAAACCATTACTCACTCAGTACTAATTTAATATTGAACTAGCAACTCAGTGGAAATGGTATAGTAATTGAAACGTGTGGTTCTAGGTTTAGCAATAAATCGATGCACATTTCTGGTGCAAATGTACCTCTCATGGCTGCCTATGGTATAGTTTTCTTTTTGGAAAATATTATTCACCAATATTCCTGTTAGCAACTTGTCTTGTTTTAGCTGAAGGGGACACCATTGTGCTTTTTACTCTATAATTTGCCCATTACAGGTTGCTTTCTAATTATAAATTAAGAAACATATGGGCATGTTTCACTATTAGGAACAGTTTGTACTCATCAGATATGTGAAGGCATGGCAGACTTTTTATTTTTATTTTATTCTTGTTTTGGTGAAACATCTTCTAGATGTTTACTAGCCATCAGATGGTAACTCCAGGGAGTTCTGAGTCTTTGGAAAAGCTACTTTTTCTGAGATTATGCACTCAATGTTCTATTCATTAAATGAATTGAGATCCAATCTAGCTTTTTCCATAGAATTAAAATATTTACTTTTCTGCTGTTTTGCTGACTCACTGATAATTTACAGTTCCATTGCTGTGTAAAATAAGTTTTGGCCAGCAACTCAAATGGGATTCCCATTCTCATTTGGATCCATTTAGGCATCACAGCAGGGATAAACACGGCTTCATTTGAATTTTAGTTAAAGATGATTGACTGAAACTCTGGAGCATGAATACAAAGAAATTCTATGAGAGTTCTTGGGAGGTTCAGTCGTGTCTTGGCCTGTTTCTCTATTCAGTGCCTGTCCTTTGCTTTTCCTTCCTGTGCATTCCAAGCTCCGTATCGTGGTGCATTGCTTAGAACTGTATGTAAAAGCTTGCAGTTGTTTTTGTATGCTTCTGTGCATAACAGATGTCACTATCAGGCTTGAAGGACTTTAAAATAGCTCAGTAAAGAAGGGGATGAGGAATTGCCTTCCAGTGCAAGAATTAAGGCTGGCATATTTCTATGTAGGGTGATCACTCCAGATATTTCTTTCATCTACGGTCTCTTGCTTTAAGAGAAGCTGCATTTCATTTTTGAATTACATTCTTTTGTCATACTGATCATTTTCTTTCTTTCCTTAATGTTTCCAATTATTTTCTCTCACTGTTGGAGCAAACCTTTAACCTCCAAGCATACTTACCAGTGGTAGAGAAGGGATTAATTTGTTGCCTGAGATCCAGGGAATGTTGCCTACACCCTTAGGAACATTTTGGAGGGAAACCCTTTACTGCTGCCTAGTCCTGCAGAACTCAAAGGATTAGCCAGCAAAGAAGAAATAAACACTTGACCTACCACTGTTGGTGACTTGGACCTTCAGATTATATGCATCCAGATCTGATCTGTACCGAGATATTTTATCCTCTTCCCTCATTGCCACTTCTTTTAATGGAAAATGGTAAGCTTGACATTCCTAACTATAGGTAGTCCATTCATTAGTGACCATTCAAAGTTGCAACGGCACTGAAAAGGTGACTTATGACCATTTCTCATTCTTCGCTGCAGCATCCCTATGGTCACAAGATCAAAATTCAGACACTTGGCAACTGGCTCATATTTACAATGGTTGCAGTATCCCAGGATCATTTGAACACTTTTTGTGACCTTCTGACAAGCAAAATCAATGGGAAAGCCACATTCATCTAACAACCACGTCATTAACAATGAAAATGATTCACTTTACAATTGTGGCAAGAAAGATCATAAAATATGGGGCAAAACTCATTTAACAACTGTCTCACCTAGCAGCAGAAATTTTGGGATTCAGTTGTTGTTGTAAGTCGGGGACTACCTGCACTCATTCTTGTAACAAAAAAGTGAAACACTTATTGGAGAGTGTGCCCAGTCCTGGAGGAAAGCAACTGTTTTCTTGGAACTGACAGGTGTTCTCTGTCCTTTAAAAGGGTTAATTCAGATACTGCATGGCTGCATGGAAAGTGCCCTCTGTTTTGAGGGCTGTTGTATTTCTTTCGGTCAGGTCTCCTGCACACACTTGAAAACAAACAACTATGTTTCTAGTTCTGTTGCCCCAGAGTGGAACCTGTAACTGCCACTCCTAAAAGAGTTAACTGAGCAAGTGTAGCAGTGGTGGAGTCAGAAGAAGCTGATGATGCAAACGTGAGGGAAGAGTGGAAAAGAAGCAGAGAAGCCAAGGTGAGGAGAGAACAGGGAGATATAAATAACTTGGGTGCTTAGCTGGGGAGTGACTTTCTGTCTTGGTTTGTCCGGCCCTGGTACTGCTGGCATCGGCTCTCTAGGGGGAAGCTGCAGTTCTGCTGTTAAAACACAAGGAGCAGCCTGGAGAATTTTGAGCTGCGTCACACAGCTCAGAGGGAGAGAGTGAGAGCCAGCTCTGTCGATAGGTCTACTAGCAACAGCCTACTGCAGCAAGAGACAGAGAGAGAGAGAGATCATGCAAGAGAAGTAATAACAACATTGGGAAGCATGGTTCTTTTTCAATCCAGCATGCTTTTTTTTTCTTTAAAGAAACATTATTTGGGAACTTGTTGAAGATCAGTAGATTTTGTCCACTGATGGTACCGGAAAGATGCGACGCAATTAATCCCGCAAAGGTGGGGGGGCAGATATAGGAAGGGTTAATGGGAGGAAAATTCTGGAATGTTCTGTGCTGCAGCAGAGTGAACAGAGGGTTGAGGACTGCACAGGTGTAGATGAACAGATCTCATGGTTCCTCTATTAAATACGTACGTATTTTTTTTATCGGAGTTGTGGGGTGGGGAGTTGAACTGAGTGTCTCACTTTGTATGTATGTGGCTAGAGTTATCTTTCTGCCCTCCCATCCCTCAAACTTTTTATCTGGTATTATTTTCCTGTGGCTGAATGTTGTTTCTGTGTCCTGCATCAGACCAATGGAATGAAAGCACAAGTTGTAAAATGTCAGTGCATAACTAGCTATAATGCAGAGTCAAGAAACGAGGAAGGAAAATAGAACAGTAGCTTTGCAGAGGATGCCATCTAATACTCCTTCCCCAATTTCCTTAATTAAATCAAGAAGTTGGCAGTGGGGTTTATCAAAATACTCTGGATCTTTAAAGCTGAGAATCTCTATCTGCAGAGTTAAGAAAGTGGCAAATAGACAAATGGTGACGCAGGGATCTTTGCTTGGCATGTTGTTAGGTTTGGAAAGCATTGGGGGGGGGAGAGGGGACAGGTACATTGTGAAGCCCCAGACCAGCTGACAGGGTGAGTTAAGAAAGGAAGATTGCATTTAAGAATTAAATGTCATCATTTTGGCATCGGAAAGTTGTTTACCTTTCTCTCTGCGTGTCTCCATGTTGGCAGCCTTCCAGCTCACATGTGATAGTCTTCCCTGTACTGCTGCATCATTAACTGAGTGCCTGAGCTTGCACATGATTGGCTGGGGAGGGCTTTCATTCTAAACACTGATTTCCATTGGAGGGAGAAACAGTGGCAGGTGAAATGCTGTCTGAGATTGGTTAGAGCCAGAATATCAAATCTAAATGTTCCATTCCAATTGCTTTAAAAGGGGTTCTGAACAGTTTGTGACTTAAAATGTTGGCTATTTGCTTTTATTCCCCACCCACTCCTCTCCTTTACAGCAAGCACTTTGGAATGTGTCTGTGTTCTCAGAGTTAGTGTTTTAAAGAGAAAAGAAAAAAGCAGGAGCTTGTCTATTGTAGGTTACTTCAGTTTATTGCTGGTGCAAGTGACGCAGAAGGAAAAACAATATTCTGTGACTCGAGTTGCATCAGTGACAGGCATATTTCCGGCTGCTGTGAGACAAGCCACGATGACGTGACATTATTATAGCCTTCAGAGGAGATAACAAAAAGAGACTTTGGTGGGTGTCTGTCTTTGCCTTTGTGTGAAAAAACTCTTAATTAGACCAAGCAGTTTTCTTCTGTTATAAATTATTTTGAGGATAGAGAGATTGCTTATTAAAGGAGAATCTGTAGAATGCTGGACAGATCTTAGAACAAAAACTGTGTCTTAGGTTACAACACTATGAATTGAAAGTCAGTGCTGGATGAATATAGTGGTAAGAAATACAAAGTTTACTTTCTGGTTGTTTTATTTTGCTTGTAAATGAGATAGTTGTGAGTTTTAAGATGGTAGAATTATAGTTCGGCAGTTGTGAACTATAAACCAGTTCAGGTAGGGGGTGCTGGAAACCTAATCATTTATGGTACATACTGTATCTAAGTAGACATAATTCTTTAACATTTCAGATCAACTATGTTTTCCCTTCTGACCTATCCCAAAGCTAATTCCAGATATAAAATTATTATGGAGGATGAAGTCTGTGTTCTTTCCTTCTTTTTCTTTTGGAATTTAAATGAAATTCTAAGCAAATAAGCATTATAATAGAGCATGGGGGACTATTTCCTGTGGCACATTCCCATGAAGTGTTCCAGTAAAGTAAAGGATTTAACAATAATATAAGAATCTATGTGGATGACTCACTGGCGTTGAGGGAGTCAAGTATAGCCAGTTGTTCAGCGGTAGTTTACTGGCTTTGGAACCAGATCAGATAACATTTTGATTCGCCATCTTGATTCTTCCAGAGTACTCCTGTCTTCTCAAGTATTGTTTCAAGATTTTATTGCTTGCAGGTTTTAATAGTCCCTGGAAGAATGAACAAGCATAGTCTGCTATTCAGAAGGAAGGAGAAATAATCAGGAAGCTACATCTGGAAATGGACATGATACGTGAAAGGAAAAGACGGATAGATATGACAGATACCTACCTCCTCTGATGCTCTCTGAAACATAATTTCATTTTTATTATCTCTTCTCCGTTGCCAAGTGTTATGCCTAATTTGAAAGTCTTCCATTGAAAGTGTACCATCTTCGTTTCTCCTCCTCCACACTGAGAGTCCTTGCTCTGCAAAGCTATATCCTCCAGAGGCAGTCTTGCATTCTGCGGTGCTAATTCTGCAGAGGAGGGCAATTAGAGGTCCATCTGTGATGGGAAATACTCAGGCTGAGATTTTGCTTCTTCTGTCACGAGCAAAAAAAGTGAGTAGGTTTGAAAAAAGTTGGGTTACTTTCATTTTGACCGACGCCATCTAAACAAACATATCTTGTGTTTTTTAGATACAACCACTAGGGATTGTATATTGGTACGGGGGTATTCATTTGCTTTTTCTTGTCACATGATGCTCTGTAATGGCATACCTTAAATGTTTTTAGAGTGAACTGGATTTGTACACGAGGAAGATTAATAGTACATACTTTTTCTTGATTCCCCCTAATAAGTGCATTTTCTCACCCAAGCATTAAAGATTGAGATTGTTTATGTGTACGTGAATTTACTTTTATAAATCTGAATGCAGTTCTTAATCATTGCTGCTTTAAGAAATAATTGTTCACATAAAGATAGCTTAACATATGAAAAGTGAAGCTACAGTGAGTGAAAAGGCATCATTTTGCTCTATTGTTGTGGAAAGATTTGACAGTTCATCTCTTATGTCTCAGGTTAACAATGCAAGTGAATCTCAGGCTCCTACAGAACTTGTCTGCAGGTGGTTTTGAGACTTCTGATGCTGCCCTGAAGCCAGAGGAATTTGGCATTAGTACGTTGCTTAGCTTTGTGACCTTGGGCTATTTTGCCAGTTTCTGCTTTTCTCTGTAATCCGCAAAGTGGGCATAATAAGATGTGCGTCACAGGAATGTTGAGACTTCTCCTTGTTTTTTAATAAGAACCATGAAGTATTTCCTGAAATGAAAAGGCTTCCTTATAAAATGGGATCATTCTTTTACATTAGGATTACATATTGTGGATGAAATTTACCAAGGCCATGCAATAAACATTACGTGTGTCCCTAGCTACTGCTATTTTTATTTTTTTATTGGCACCATTGTGGCAAACAGATGGACCCAATTCTTAACTTGTGATTGATTGTGACGCATCTAAGTTTTAATCTATTTTTTTAACAAGCTAATATTAACAAAAAATAGTTGTGAGGAGGGAGGGAACCTATCTTTAACGTCATATCACAAAACTTGTGTTTTTAATCAGAAATGTTTTTGTATTAGCTAGTATTACTTTTACTCATGCTAACAGCAGGAGAATATATAGTTTAATGATAACTCCTGTACATTTTGTTGCTGGCAAAATATATTCAGAGTCGGTGGTACTATTGCTGTCTCGTACAAAAACATTCTTGAATTTGTATCCAGATGATACTTGCTGTTGCTGGGAGAAGAATCATTTTCTTGAGGTATTTTTCTCTCCTCCATTTTTTTTAAATGTTTAAATAGTTCATGAAATCATATTTGATTATAAACTTGATAGCTCCTTTTGATTTCCTTGTTCAAACCAGAATATAGACTTAAAATACAGTCACATTTTACATTTTGTCATCTTGAACCAAGTAGTTATTTGTATTGATTTGGGTGTGGTAACACTGTCTACCATTTTCTTCCACAATTTAAAAAAATAAGAATTTGAGGGAAATACGACATTGCATTATAATTGGGAGGAAATATTTCCTAGAGTAGCAAATATGAAGCTTCAGTTTCTGCAAGTAAGACAGAATATTGTGGCTTCCTCTAACCCATCCCCACAACTAGGTTTTTAAATATTTATTTTTAAATTAAACATTTTACTGAGCCTTTACAAACAGGCGTTTTTAGAAGATTTTTATGTTTCAGAACTGCTTGAAAAAGAAAAACGATGCAATGTAGCATTCTGGGTAGCCATTTTGCTGCATCACCGTCTACTATTACCACATTGCAAAATCCTGAATTATATTTACTTGTAGTTCTGGGGCATAATGCCCAAAACCAAATTGTGGACTCAGTTATTCATCTTTTCTTGGTAACAGACTGAACATAAATACCAATTCAATAGTCTATGCATAAATATATATTAAATTATCTATGAAGCTCTAAGTTATAGCCAGAATTAAAGTTATGGGGTATTTTTGTTACCAAATTCTGCTTTCTCGTAATATAAAATTTTCGTTGATCTTTTATCTATCTGTATTTATAATCTTACTTTCTTCTTCAATGCTTTGTGTTCATTTGCTGGAGAGATCAGTAAATCATTTTCCAGATGTAAATATTTTCATTGAAATTATGTATTTGTATCACATTAGAACATCCAGCTTAATATTGATTAGTATACAGTCATGAAGTCAAGATGGTGGGCAGCTCCAGATTTGTTAGCATTCTGAATAAGCAATAATCTAGCAGGAAAGCAAGACTTTATAGAATACATTCCTTAATTTAGAATACACATAGGAAAAAAAAAATTTTTTTAAAGGAAAACATTGGTATCGAATAGAAAGTTGTCACTGTTGACCCAAACATGCAATTTGTATATCTGTCACTGTACAACGTTATGTATCTCCTGCCTTACTTTGTGACAGCTTTTGTCATACATGGTAGTGTATATTAACTTGCATTTTGGGTTGAATTCCCATATTCTCCAAAGAAGTAGGCAGGTTCCCTGAAGACTTTATTTTCCATTCTGTTAGCTACTATAAACTATTCTTCATGGCCTTTAGAAATCAAAGAGTCCGGATTTCTTCCTTCTGTCATTTGTTTATGGATGTTGATTGCAGACTTTTCTTTAAGAAACAAGCATATAAATTACAATAGTTTTTTGCTTCTGCCTCATATAGACATTAAATTAATATATTTAGTCATAATATTGAATTACTGCTAGATTTTAATAAAAAAACGAATTAAACTTCACTCTGGTTTTAAGAAGAGATAAAAATGTATATACTTTACAGATGCTCAAATAATGTCCATTCATTTGTTCTGAAAGGATTTATCCATTATATATATCAGCGGTTGCAAACTCACAGCATCACATTGTCATCACATGATGTATCGTGACTTTCCCCCTTAACTAAATTGGGGGTAAGCGTGGTCAGCACGTGACACATCTGGTCCACGGGCCTCGAGCTTGACACCCCTGATATATATGATTCTGACTACAGTCCAAATGCACATAAACTTCATTTTCAACTACAGGGCATAAGTTATCATTTTCTGCCTTGAAGTAAAATTTGTATACTAAAACAGGAATATAATTATTTTATTTGATAAAGGTAACTCTATAAAATGCTGTTGATATTGTGGATAGGTTGATTGCAAAATACTGATTATTGGGGGAACTGGAATAAAAACCCTTATAGCTTAATTAATTTATATATAAATCAAACTAGTATAATTTGTCTGAGATCCAAAGACTTCGTTCTTTATTCTTGTTACTTTTATCTAGTGATTTATCCTCATGGTATTATACATAGCTTTCAAACTCAGTTTATTGCAATTTGAAATTGTTGCATCTATGCCTATACAAAATTTCATAGGATGCTGCATTATCTATGTGTATATGCAACATGGAATTTTTTTTAACATAGGATTGTGAACAGACCTATATTAAAATCAAGCAGTAAACACAAATTTTCATTTCCCCCCGGTCCAGGAATGCATTGCCATTTTCATGAGAAATGGATTATGTGCTTATTTTGCTTACAGGTTTTGTTGTTTAATTTCATAGAGAGATGATGTTCCTATGAGCCTTACTAGAGCTCAAAGGACTGAAAGGCCTATAAATAGGATGGATGACTGTTTATTTTTAATAATTTGTGAAAATTACAACTTCTTATATTTTGAGGCAAAATTATTCTCGAACTGAATTTAACTTTATGAATCAAACATAAACTATAAATTTAATATACAAAACTTGATTACTTTATGAGCAAACCAATTATACAAAAAAGTAATTTATCATGTTGTAAAGATTGTTAAAATCAGTTTGGTTAACTTTTCAGAATAAAAAAAACTTTTTGCATCTTCCTTTCAATTTTTTGGGAAATGCTTGGTGGTCTACTCAAGAATTAGTGTCTTCAGTGGTCTAAAACTTAATAGGACGAGATGGTTATCCACAGGATTTCCTAGATTTTCTCCTTCCCATTGTTGCTCTGTCCAAGCATTCAAAGACCAAAAGAGCAAGGAAAAGACATAGCAGCGTTCATTTGATGTGAACTAAACAAAGAGGCAGTTGAATGGGCAGTCGTATTTGTGGTCACCAGTGTTAATTTAAATTCTGCATTAGCTGTATTATTAGTAATAAGGCTTACTTGGTTTTATTATCCATGCTAATGAGTATCCTTTATAACTAACATTTATAAATTGTTTTAAATAGTAATTTACTATTTAAAGCAATTTATAAGTATTAGTTATAAAGGATACTCATTAGCATGGAAATGAGTATCCTTTATAACTAACATTTTATAAATTGCTTTAAATAGTAAATTACTATTTAAAACAATTTATAAATGTTAATTATAAAGGATATTCATTAGCATGGATAATAAAACCAAAATATACTTTTATAAATAATTATAATTATTAAAACTTGTATAAATAAATCAATGACATATCAGAACTTCTGATATAAACTATTCTGTACTTAAACAATGTTGTATAATTCTGTAGTCTGAGGCAATATGTTTAGCAATTGAAATGTGAGAATTTCACTACTATCCCTTTTCTCACAAATGATGACTACACTCAAATCTTTGTCAAGTATTTTGGGGAAGTATGAGTCTTTCAAATTTTCAAACCAATATAGTTTTGCATACCTGAGTAGACTCAGTAAATATGCTGAAATTATTGTTTTGTCTCAGTATACCCTAATTTCACTACTGTTTGAAAGGTATTATACCATTAAATTTCATATTAGGCAAAACTCCTAACAATTATTAATGAACACTAGTTTTGAAGCTTAACAGTTTTGTAGTTTTTTCCCCCTATAAAAACTACAGGTAGTTCTTGACTTACAATCACTATTATCTGTAAGGAAATTGTAAGATATACAATTATTATCATTGACAGATATGACTATTATTATGAGTAAGGAAACCATAAGAGATAGGATTAATACTATTAGATAGGTAATTATCAGTAACCGAATTGTAAAATATATGATTATTAGCATTAGTAAGAAAATTGTAAGATATATATTTATTATTACTGGACAGATGATTGTTAACAACCAAATTGTAATATATAGGATTACTAGTAAAAAAATATAGCAATGGCACTTAGACTTATATACCACTTCATAATGCTTTACAGCTGTCTCTAAGCAATTTACAGAGTCAGGATATTGCTCCCAACAGTCTAGGTCCTCATTTTACTGATCTCAGGAAGATGGAAGGCTGAGTCAACCTTGAGCTGGTGAGCATTGAATTCCTGGCAGTAAGCAGAATTAGCCTGCAATACTGCGTTCTAACCACTGCGCCACCATAGTCTAAATCAATTGCAATCCAGTTGCTGCCAAGCATCTGAATTGCAGTCATGAGATCGTGGTGATGGTATGATGGTCATAAATGTGAGTGCAGATCATAAGTCACTTTTTCCAAGGATGTTGTAACTTTGAATTGTCTTTAAAGGTCATACATTGGGAACTACCTGTACTATTTCCTATTGTGGTTCTTACAAGCAAAGAAAATACTACAAAATACATCAAGACAGTTTCCAAAAAAGAATGTCTTGTGTATTGCAACAGTTTTCTACCAATACTGCCCAAATTTGATAGATATCCTCCAGGATGTAGCAGATAGCACTGAGTAACTTGGGATCTCTTCAAGAAACATCTATGGGTAAAGTAGCAATAAAAAACATCCATCTTGCAACATTTATCCTCGCAATAGTTAAAATTAGCTGGAGAGTAGTTGAGAATGTTTGTAAATCCTATTCCTATTCTGGTGCCATATTTCAAAGAAATATGATCCTTGGAAAAAAAAGAGATTTTTAAACTTTCAAGACTTTACAAATAAAAGTATCAATTTGAAATTATTCTATTGAAATTCTAATTTACAGATTGTAAAAATTACTTTAAATGCTATTTCTTTAGTTCCAGATTCCAAGTAACTTTGTTTTTCCTTCCTTTTTCAGCAATATATTGAATCAGGTGCCAAAACAGGCTATGGAATCCGAAGACAATTTCTGATAGCTGCCATCACATCACTTCTGCTGTAAAATAAGATTTGCTAGTCTTTAATGCTATCAAAAACAGATATGGTAAGGTACATAAATATGGGGAAAAAATTAAATCTTTTTTAAAATGATTATATGATTATCTTATGCTGTTTAAGAACAGGCTTCCAAATCTTGCTGATTAATAAGTTTTATAGCTGAAAAAGTTAAATCAAAATAATTTCTTAAGACTATGTTAATTTGCTTATATCTGTTAGCCTACTTATCTGCTGATGCATTCTATTCTTCCTTCAGATTGTTGAAATACCCTTCACAGGATTTATTATTCCAGAAAAACTACTTTTAAAATCTTGTAAATCTTCAAATTTTAAACAAAATGTCGTTCAGTCTTTTCAGTCTGTCTCCATGGCCTTAGAAGTTTCTAGTTTAGACCTGTACAACTTTTTTTTTTCATTCTAAAGCCATGTGCCTTTGAGTAACTACTCTGGAACCATATTCTAAAAAGTGGGTAGAGTTGAAATAAAGACAGTTAAATCAATATATTTTCATTTAAATGTAACTGAAATGAATTAATTATTTTTGTATGATTAAGGCCAGGTATTTAATGATTTTTCCCTTGATGACTGAAACTTTATAGTATGATAACAATTTGAGAACGGTTTGAAGATTGCCTTCAAATCTCTGTAGAAAAATCTGTATCTCTGGGGCCATAATGCACTTTTACTATAAAGCCTTTATTCCTGTGATGCCCAAGGGCACCATTCTGTGCAACAAGTATTATGTCTATGCTATCTATGAAGCAACTTTAAAAAAAACTTTTCAGGTACCTGTACCATTTTTAAGGTCCTATGTGGCTACTTCATAAGCTGCTTCCTGGTGTTCTTGTTAATTTCCACTATTTAATACTAGTGAATTGTTATGTTATGAATTAGGCAAGTGAATTTTAATCCTAAAGAAAATCCTTACAATTATTGTTACAAAGTAATTGATTTAAAGTAACTCTTCCAGATTCCTCCAATAGTATTTTGGCACTTGTTTTTAAAGTAGAATTCTTCCATAGAATTAAATATACATAAGCCTCAATGTCAACATCCAATCTATACTTCTATACTAGACTATAGAAGCTTTGGGTTTCATATATGAAAACAGCATATGTCATTTCTCACTAGCGTATCATATCCTTATCATAAGCTTTAAAAAAGAAAAAGGATGCATTTTAAAACAGGCATGTGATAAAACTAAATAGAAGCTAAATTGGCTTTGAAAGAACGCAGCTTGAAACAGATAACTATTTGATGTACAGAAAATGGTTGCTAGGTGTTAACTGTCAATAGCAGTGAGTATAATGAGTTATGAATATCTCCATGGAAGAGGAGGATGAGGGGGCAGAAGCAGAGGACTCCTCAACAGAACAAAATGATTAGGAACACAGAAAAGAGCTGTGCCAAGTTTCCACAGTTCCGTTTAATTGTTTACTTTTTATTTGTGAGAATAATTCTGCTGGAGAATAATAAAAATGAAGTTTTCTAG
The DNA here is from genome assembly GCA_017656035.1 of Myanophis thanlyinensis. Classification (NCBI taxonomy): domain Eukaryota; kingdom Metazoa; phylum Chordata; class Lepidosauria; order Squamata; family Homalopsidae; genus Myanophis; species Myanophis thanlyinensis. The sequence goes on from JAEANM010000682.1 coordinate 24,152, forward strand.
AGAACCAAGAATTTCATGATCTGAATCTGTGTTATAGTAACACAATACTATTCTGAAATATATTCCATTGTGTTTAATGGATTTTATGTGGGAGCATGTATTAAACTACCTTGCCAATTCTTACCACATGTAATAAATTAGGTGTGTATTATTGAAGCTATGCTGCTGTTATGCAGTATACAGTATAGTAAGACTTTGGCTTGAGGGACAAATGAGAGGAATAAGGAGAATGCAAAACAGCCCCAGTGAGTGGTATACAGAATGAAACTTCTAGAGTGCTTCAGAATGCTATAAATACCAGCTCTGGAGTTACTTTTCAATTATACTGTTAGTCTTTTACATAGACAAACTTCGGGCATGGTTCAACAACAGTTTCTCTAGATTACTTTTATATAGTTTACTACTATAATCTAGATCAGGGGTATCAAACTCAAGGCCCGAGGCCCAGATCTGGCCCATGTGGTGCTTAGATCTGGTCTTCAGGGCTAACTGCAAATATCAAAGAACTGGCCCACGTTGTCTCTGTTGGCCAAAATGGCCTGTTTCCAGCCTCCACAACCTCCTGCAATACTCTGCCAGTTGAAAAAGGTTGGAGCGGCTGCATGCCACCCCCTGTGCCCCATTTTGGTTGGCAGAGTGCTGCAGGAGGCTGTGGAGACCAAAAATGGGAGCCCGATTCACTTTTGAGCTGGCATAGTGCTGCAGGAGGCAGCAGTTTCACCTTCTCTTTAGTAGCATCTGCCAACTAGAAATAGGTACCCTCTAAGAGCTGAATGGCTGTTATTCAGCCAAAAACATGTGGCTTTTCACCCAGGTCTTTGATGAGAATGAGCCTCCTCCTATCACTGAGTTTGTCATCTTTTATCTTAATCTTTTACCTGTGATTGATTTAATTATAAATGTTTTTATTGTTGTGAGCAACCCAGGGTCATTGAGAATTAGGTGGTATATTAATTTTGTAAATTATTGTTAAAATTAAGTTCTCCTCTAGGACTGTGTTCAGAGGTAGTAACAAAGATTGATAGACTGTTGGACAAACAGTTTTTAGAGATATCTGGAGAAATTGTCAGTTCATTTATGCCCTGCTTCTTCCTATACAAGAGTCAAGCCCCATAGCAGCTGAGGAGTCTACATTATTTAATCATTATGGAATTGAGACTATTTGTGCCTATTATGTTGGTCTGTGCTAGTTTTGTGACTTGATTTGATTTGAAGGATCCTTCTTGCTTTCTGAACTTGATTGTTTTCTTGTAGACATTTCATTATCAAACTAGGAAACATTATCAGTACAACAATCAAGTAAGCAATACCCCAATCAAGAAATTTCCAAATAAGCCAACAGTAAACAGTTTTAGCATTCTATCTAATTTAGGGTTGTTAAACTCGCATCATCACAGTGTCATCACATATTGGGACTTTTTTCCCCTTTGCTAAGTCGGGTGGAGGCGGAGCTAGCATGTGATGCATCCGGCCCGCAGGCTGTGAGTTTGACAGCTCTGGTCTAAATGAAACCATTGATACATAGATTATTACTTAGCTCATATGTCTTTTTTGCTATGCACATTAAAACTCATTGAATCATCTTTTGGAAGACCCACAAAAGGTTCTTAAGAATATTAGTGTGTTACACTAATCATACCTAGCTTTCAAGGGAATTATTATAGAGGAACAGTTCTTCATGATGTAAAGAGAAATTATTAACTTTGTAGTAAAGTTGCGAGAATTACGGTACTATTTGTTCTGGGTATCGTCTGTATCTGCTTCAGAAGTTCTCTTGAGCTTTGTTGCAAAACAAAACATTGAATTTCTGCATGCCCCTAAGTAGAATGAACGCGTATACCCCATAGGAAGGATAGAAGAACAATGATCTCAGTGCCATTTGCTCTTCATAATTCCATGGAATACAATTGATTTAGTTGTTTTTCTGTCTTTTGGACAATAAAACAGGAAAATAGTCAGGACAACTGTTGTAACAGGAAAAATGAAATGGTAAAGGAAAAATTTAAAGGAGGAAGTAAAACGGAAAATGTGATGGAATTGTTGAGGTAAATAGCATATGAGTTAAGAAAACACCATTCTAATAGGTTTGAAGAAGTGAAACATATTTTAGTTTGTAAAGTTGAAAACATAGAAAACATAAAATCTTGTTACTTTTTTTAGATTTTTTTTCCAACCCAGTTTGCTTATTTCAAGAATATTATATAATAAATTCAGTTATATCATTCCACATCTGTATCCTTTTCTGCGTTCTTCTCCAATTTATCTGTAATCACTCAAAGTTTTAGTGCACGCTAAATCTTTCTATAGGGTTATATTTTAGAATGGGGCTTTCCCACTAAGCTATTCATTATAAATTTTTTCTGCTTTTGTATACTAATTCATCTAACACATTTCTTATTTATCTTTTTAGATTAATTCTTTTACAGAGATGGCTATCACAATCTAGAACTCCATCTTTTATATTACTGTGGTCTGCATCCTCATTCTTGAAAGTGTCAGAAGAACATGCATGCTTCTAACTGGAACCAGGAACTCCAATGGCTTTCTACTATAGGTAGTCCTTCACTTACAACTGTTCTCTCATCAACCACTTGAAGTTATGATAGGCCACACTGTTGGTACTTATAACCCAGTTTTGAAGTTCCAGGGTGCTTCCATTATGTGACTACATTTCAGGTACTCAGCAGCTGGCTTGTGCTTGCAGGCATGACCCCGTTTTATAATAGTTTTGCACAAAACCAGATTTTACTTCCAATTTTTGGCAAAATCAACCCAAAGTAAACCATTGCTTTGCTTAACAGCCATTACAAAAAGGTCATAAAATTGGGTCGGTCACATTGGTGACCTGATTTATAGCCATTACAACTTGTGCCTGTAATGGAAGACTCTATTACAGTCATAAGTCAAGATCTACCTAAATGTGACTTGCTTCCAGAGTGTTATCTTCCTGTCTATTTTTATTAAAAGTCTGCCAGTCTGTACAGTTTTCATATATTTATATTATTTAGGGAAATGCCAGTACTCACTACTCAATGGATGCAGAGTGTATAAGATCCATATTTTTTCAAATGAGGCATTTTGTTTCTCAGATGGTTTTGTTACTCAAAAATTCAGTACTGCCTTACACATGTGAAAGTATGTAAATCATTATCCAGACGCTATAATTGTCCAGGAAATAATATATATTTATAATTCTGTGATATATTCTAATTGTATTGGCATAGACAATGATAGATATATCAGAAAGGTCTAATGTTCTGTAAAGCCAATGCTTTGATTTTTCAGAAAGTAATAAAGCTGTAGTCCCAAAGGTGCTTTTTCAAGAGGCAACCTCACATTATTGTTTTTCTTTTAAGACATTTCGCTTCTCATCCAAGAAGCTTCTTTAGCTCTTCAGAAGAAGCTTCTTGAATGAGGAGCGAAATGTCCTCAAAGAAAAACTTGAAAGTCCAGTTGCCTCTTGAAAAAGAATTTTTGGGGCAACCATGACCTGGATGACTGAGAATCTTCATAGACATTTAGAAAAGCAGTATTTATTCTGATATCTTGGGCACAATCTCCATTGTGTGAAGAGCTATTGAAATTTTGCACTGTCTTCTTTTAAAGGACTTAATATGGTTTTAGGACTGTAAAGGCAAGAAACAGATTGAAAAGTTGAATACATTTATTTTTTAACCATGTAGGATGGTAATAGCTTGATTTTCCACTCATATGACCTTGCCAGGATATTTGGTATGATAGGAAAAGTGCAAAGCTCATAACTAGCAATATCATCTTAATGTAGCTCTTTATTCATTCAGTGTGTTAGCCATTGTATAATAGAATGATCTCAAGTGATTTACTATTTATAACCCACATAAAACAAGAATAAAATTCATTGAACTTCAAATATGTGTAAACTTTAAAAGCAGAAAAAAGCCATTTAAATTGAAAGAGACACTGATCATTAAATAAACAAATACCTTTCTGAAAGAAGTTCAAAACGTGGACTGAACAACAAAATCATATAACTGTTTTAATGGCCTACAAGAAGAGTTACTAAAAACTGTTGCCAAAAAAGATATAAAAAACAGATATCTTTGGAAGTATAATGTGTGCTGGCTGTCATTGAGAAGGATCACTCATGGATAGATGCTTCCTTCATCATAATATCTGAGACCATCCAGAGCAGAGCCTTGAATGGCCATTTTAGGACATTGGTGGGAGTATATATTTTATTTTGAAAATAATTGATATTAATGAATTACTTATGTAATACATATCATTCCATATGATAAATCCATTTTAGTCTACTCCAACAGTGAATTTAGATTCTTATTGTAAGCCCTATGCCCGCAGGATACCATTTGATTTGTCGAGAATAAGTATTTGTCTGATATGCTTATTTTCATTTGAATAAGTTTTATTAAGTTTGAGAGCCATAGACAACCAAAACAATTAAACATCTCTTTCTTTTCCTGGCTGAACAGCTTGGCAGACTATTCAGCAGGAGACTAAATAGACTCCTGTTGAAGCAGATTTCTTTGCATAATACCTCTTTTTATTATCTGCAATGAATTAATAACTTTCACTACTTAATATCTGGTGTAGTCAAAAGTTATTGGGAAACGTTCAGAACAGAATAATCTGTTAAAAGAAATAAATAAACTTTAGGTTCAGATTTATGTCCACAATGTATATCACATACTTTTAAAGTGCAACGTATCTATTTTGCAAACAGCATTTGGATGCCTTTCCAGAATAATCTATGTAACAAAGGTGGGGTTTTCTTCCCTTTGAATTACTGCATTTTTGTCGGTGGCACTTTGTCAAGAGCCATGTGCTTGTGATAAGAAAAAGGGGTTTTGATCCAGAAATGGTGAAACGAGTCTTACTTTCTTTCTTCCTTCAACCATTTGCTTCCCCAATATTTTTCCAGACAATTGCCAATAAATTATCAGATTATTGTTCCTGGAGTAAAGAGATTTTTAAATCCGTCCTAGGATCATCAATTATCCATCCAAATTCTAATGTCAGAATTAAAAAGTAAAATTTTCTTTTATGTAACTTTATTAAAATTTTAAAACAAAAGATTAAAAGCTAACAAGAACTAATATTTAAAAAGGAAAAAAGAAGAAAAGGGAGGGGGGAAATAACAAAAGAACAAGGACAAAAATTCAGAACTCAAAGACAAGGAAAAAAAGTTACTTCCAATTTTCTTTTATAGCAGTTATAACTATAGATGTAAATTGACCTCTTGAGCTATGGTTACTTCATTGTTTACATATTTTCTATTATCATTTTAAAAAGACTCTTTAGAATCATATTACCATTTTTTTTTGTTTTCTGCAAAAAGTCAGTAAAGAGTTTCTAATCAGCATTAAACTTAGACATTGTCCTTTCTCTACTTAAAGCTGGTCATCTCAGCAAGTTCAATCAACTTCACCATTCATTGCTCTATTGTGGGTAAAACCAAATTTTTCTACATTTGTACATAATAATAACTCACTGCAGTTACAAAAAAAATCGATGGATTTTTTCCCATTTGCTTATCCATTGGTCCCAAAAGAAAAGCTTCTAGTTTTATTTGTATATCTTTAAATATTATACGTAATTCAGTCCAAAATTTTCCACCTTTTTATAGGTCCACCAAACTTGATAATTTAATTAATTTAATTTATATACCACCCCCTCTCCCAAAGGGACCTATTAAAAAAAAACCTTTCTTCTTTACTAAATTTCTAGCATAAATTTGAAGAACCTTTATACATTCTAAGCAATTTTTCTGGTAATATTAATAAATGATAACATTTTATCAAAATTCTCTTTAAGGCTATAACATAATGTAAATTTCAATAATTTGACCACATACTTTCCCCTGATCCATTTGTATTTTGTAACCAAAGATTTTAGCCCATTTTATCATACATTATTTCAATAAAAGCTTATACATTATAGCAGTGACATTTCATCATTTTTACACAATTCCATTTCAAGTTCAGTCTTAAAATGTTTAACTCCAAATTAGTTTATCTAGTTTAAATATTTCTGGTAGTTCTACATAAGAAAACCATTGACTTGAATATCTTTCTACTATCAACTCTAGTCTTCATTTTATTTTAGGTTCTCCTTGACCAAATGCTAATATATCAGAGTAAGTTAACCATTTATATTTAGGCATCATTTATTTTCTATAAAATGTTTCCTGTGCTAAGAACCACACATTAGATGTGTATCTGTTCTATATTATCAATATAGCTTGTCTAACAAAATGATTTTTAAAATCTACACTAGCTTTATCCTGCTATAGATGTCCATGCCACCCAAATCTTGTCATGTTCTTTTAATTCCGAAAGCCTTGTTTCTCAGCATCATCCATTCTTTTACCCAAACTAAGCAGCAAACTGCAAAAAATAAGTTCAAATCACCTAAACTCTATTATCTTCTTTTTTTTGCATCTTGTAACACTTTATATTTGACTTGTATCTTTTTCACTCAAATTTACATATATTTTTCTGCTATTATTTTTCAATTGTTTAATTGATACATCAGATGTCCAAAATGGTATTATCTGAAATCAAAATAACTTTCTAGGAAAGATATTCTCATCACTAAAAATTAAAATCCCATAAATGTTATCATTTAGAAAACTGTGTTAAAATCTGTAAACAATATGGTGGGACTTATTTTCAAGTAAAGTGGCATACGATAAGACTGGTGTGCAAGTTTAGTCGTGCCATATTCTAGAGAAATGAGTTAAGAAAAATGACAAATGAGGTTGGCATAGATGATTTTGGAAATATCAGGAAGCTAAAAATGGGTTTTAAAATGAGACACAACATTATGAAGTTGTGTCTATACTTCGTGTAAAAATATTGTGCTACAAAATAAATTTTCATATATACTGTATCAAACATCTCAAAGATCAAGTCTCATTGCATTGTACTCAAATTGCATTTTGCATTTAGTAGACCTGTCCACACATACTCAACATTATAGCTGACCCCAGAGAAGAGAGAAACAGTGTCATATTTGATACAAATATTTGATTTGATATGATTGTCTCTCTCTGTGTAGCTTTGTTTTATTTAGTTGGCATTTGGAAAGCACCGAGTACAGCTCATTCACAAATGTAGTTACAAGCTATGAAGGATCTATATTACTGAGCCTGAGAAACAAATGACTGTATAGATAATACTGAATTAGACAAATTACAGATGAAACTATACAGATATTACTCTATTTAAGAATTTTCAAATTGCAAACTTTTCCCTATATGAAAAAACCTGTCTATGAGTCTATCCTAGGACATCCTTGGAACTGGGAGAAGGCAGGAAAGTTTCTGGTACGCGCCACATATTCTACGGACATCTTTTCCCACTTTCTCCTGGAAAGGTGGTTGTTTGCCTCAGCACATATTCAATTTAGATGAAATGGAGCTTTACTGTAAGAAAATAGCAGAGAAATCTTCATTTGGACGGAGATGATGATGATGATGATGATGATGATGATGCTAGCCTACAAGGCTGTGAAGAATAGGCCAACTATGGTGCTAGATGTCAGTGCTTCTGGTGATCTGAGCCTAAAACCATTGCTAGTCTATGATTCCATGAATCTGCAACCTCTTTAAGAACATCTGAAAGAGTTCACTTCCTGTTCTATGGAAAGCTAACAAGAAACTTTGGTTGACCCTTCTCATCTTTGAAGACTGGTTCTTCCACCATTTCATCCCAGAATTGGAGAACTATTATAACATGACAAAAACATTGAGTTCAAGATTCTGCTTATTTCAGATAATATCCCCAGGTCTAACAGTTTACCTGGATAATTTCCACCCCAAACGTGAAGTTTGTGTATCTACCTCCAAAAGCCATCTTCCTCCAGCCTACGGCCCAGGGGGTGATAGCAACCTTCAAAAATATTCTTCATTGCACATTTAGGTAGGCAGTTCAGGGAGTGGATTCTCTCATCACCTTGTACAAGTTTTGAAAATTCCACAAGATCTATAAGGCTGTCAAGAATATCAATGCAGCCTGGAGAAAGATTACCTCTACAAACTTGAATAGTGTGGAAACACCTTTGCCATTAACTTGCTCATGATTTTCAAGGGCAGAAAGGGAGTTGCAGAGTATGGTCAGGAAGTTGATTGCCCTCAGCAAAGAGTTTTAGCCTGACCTTGAGAAGGACTATTAGTGGTACACCCAGAGGACTTCTCCAAGAAGACCTCATAGAATTGGAAAGCCAGCAAAAACAAGAGGAACAGATTGAAGCACTGAAATGGTTTCAGACCAAACTAATGGCAGTTTTTTGCTTGATTGAGAAAGCACTGCCATTTTTCAAGATGACCCTAATATCAGCGCTTCACTAAAATGTCTGTAGTTGTCCCTCATACAATCCACTGATACAGCATCATTATGAGAAAAAGAGGAAGGCCGGCACCCAAAGTCCATTGGATCACTTTTTTGAGAAGGTAGAGAAACATTACATATCAATTCCTGAGGACAAGCTAACATTGCGTTGTTGCCACTTATGTAAGGTAAGAATTGTTATTGTGCATGATTTTTATACTAACTTGGACTTGCAAACAAAACGGATTTGCGAACATTCTCTTGGACAGTAATCTGTTCATAAGTAGGGTAACATCTGTTACTGTACTATATGTTATTGTACTATATTTCTCATTGTGCATTATATTTGGTGATCTACTGTAGAATAAAGCAAGAAAAACAAAAGGAAACCAAACTACATTGAGATAGATAGATAGATAGATAGATAGATATAATCTCGTAGATTTTCATGGGTGCAGGTATGCAGGTCTAGGTCTATTCGTGTCTTTTCCCTTGTAAGTTTGAGAATCTCTTCGCAACGTTTCAGTGAGATTCCACTCGCCATCTTCAGGCTGGTGCCTTCTGCTTCATGCCAGTGCAAGAAGTTTGTGACCAGAGCTGCTGTCTCTCTATAAATACTGGTGGGAGGGCATGGTATTCTGGGCTGGTTGGCTGTGCTGCTGCCTCTTGATTAGATAGATCTTCCAACACCTCAAAGCCACAGGACACAAAATCAATTTTGAAGGCACCAAATCAATATCCAACATTGAACACTCC